>APFE030565998.1:97362-125436 GCA_000404065.3 Pinus taeda | reverse complement strand
CCAATAGATGGCTGTGAACTAGGTGTGGTTCGAGGAACAAAAAATGATGATGCAGCTATCGGATTCATTGATGCTGCAGTAGAACCAGCGCCACTTCCAGTTCCTTCAGCTGACCTTCTTATTTGCCTTTTCACTTCTTCTTTGGCCTCTTTAGTCTACTCTAATTCTCCCAGTGCTCTCGTGGCTTGTAGGACAAGTTCAGCAGTTGTATTTGGACAAGGCCCCACATCACGTCCAGGGATTCGTGCAAGGTGAAACTTCAACCTATACACCCCCCTTGTATTTCCTTTCCACACAACTTGCAATTCAATTTGTGTCTATCAGTCGGACTTGTAGGCTCACCATAATCCCAGAAAGGATCCAATTTCCTTGGCATGTTTGTTTTTTAACTTTGAAGTTGCAAACCTATGGGAAAAAATTAAAATTAATAAGGATTAGGAAATATGAATTTAGGATTACAATTTAGCATTTGCCATTTACAAAATTACAAGTTACAAATATCTAGAATGATAAAATCCAAAGTTCCAAACCGAAGTTACCCAACCAAATGGCAAGCAAATGCCAAAAACAATGAAAAAACATAAACAATGTTTAAAAAACATGAAAACAAAAAAAAAAATTGGTTCCATAGCCATACCAAGCTACCCATCCCAAATCAATGAAGAAAACAAACAATTCTTTAAACACAATGAAAACAAAAAAAAAATGGTGCCCATATGAAGTTTTTCAACAAAAAAAAATTAAAAACATAGAAAAACATTGTTTTGAAACAATGAAAACTAAAAAAAATCAACCTACATACCGTTTTTACGGTGAAAATGGCGATCTCCTCTCGAAATAGTGAGCGTAGACCCTTTGAATCGGCGAAATCGCCCTCCAAACCCTCTCTCCTAGCTCAGAGCTCTTCCTCTGCCGCGCGCTATCCAAATGGGCAAAAAAAAATCTAATTTTTTCATATAAAACCCGCTGCCGCCCGACCCCACGCGTTTTACCGAAAAAATTGCGATTTTTTCGAAAAAATAGGCTAAAAAAATTTTTGCGCGATTTTTTCCCTTAAAAATCACGATTTAATCGCCAAGGGGAAAAAATCGCGATTTTTTGAAAAACGCGTGATTAAATCGCGATTTTCACAACACTGGTATTCGTTTATGTTCTTTTAAAAATGCAATCTAACACATCACGAAAGTAAAAGGTCTCAGAAGGGTTCTTCATCACACTTGGATCTGGATCAGTCTAACCCGCAACAAGCTCTTCCTTCGTCCAGCTCCTTCCAGCCTGAGCTCCTCACACTACCGTCATCCTGCACACACTGAACAACAAGCTTTCGTTTTTCTTTTTAATTTGTTTGTTTACATGGTATTTGGTTAAGTTAGTGTATTCATTTTTTTTAGTTTTGATTTAGGGTTTTAGATAGGTTTAGCATTTTCGATTTATTAAGTTACGTTTGATATATTTTAGTCTAGATTTTGGTTTGTTCATAAATCTTGTTTTTAACTTTGTTTGTTAATCTAAAAATAAATAAATCAAAAGGGGAATTAGGTATGGGTCTTGTTTTATTTTTGTTTCTTTTATTTTGATTTTAATTAAAAATCTAAAAACTATAAAATTAAAAATCTAAAAATTTTAAAGACCCTAAAAAAAAAAATCCTGAAACATAAAAAGAAAGTGTTAGATTTTGGTTTTGATTTAATTAGTTTCATTTTATATTGTTTTATTTAGATTTTGATTATTTTTTTAAATCTTAAAAAATATTTAAATATTTAAAAAAGCCTAAAAAATTTATTATGTGTGGCTAGGATATAGATAGAAATTAATTTTCATACCTAAAGATTTTAAATTTTTTAATGTGGCCTTCAGCCCATTAAAAAATTTCAAAAATTATTAACTCAGTTCGATTTGTTTTGGTCACATTTTAGAAAAAGGAAAAAAGGTCTTGATTAATCATTTACCACATTAAGTCTAGCATCATAAAACTTAGCATATCGAGAAATTCATCTAAGGAATAATTAAGTTGTCAATTTGAAATTTCTTCTTGGTGTCCTTTTGTGCTAAGACTAAGATCTAAAAGAAAAACTTGTGTGGTATCAAAATTTTTCCCTAGTTAAATGTGCTTAAATTTTTATATCTAAAAGTTAACTATAGGAAGATGGTAAATTTCCTAGATTTGAGTAATTAAGCATAAATCTTTCAATTCAAGGATCTAAATTGGTTAGCATTTAAATTTCGTGGTTCTTTAAAGTATTTGAATCTCTTAAAATTTAATTGCTAAGACATTGTGCATCTGTTGAATATCTTGCATTTATCTATCGTCATTGCTTGGATTATTTAATGCTTGTTACATGCTAGACATTTTGCAAATGTTTTCAATTGATTGTTAAAGAATCTTGTTGTGGAATTATAATAGATTGCATATCTCTGTTTCCTAAGCTAAGCATACTTTTGAGCATTTGTTGACATCGATATCGAATTGCAAAGTAATTTTTGTTCTCTTTGAGCTAAATTGTATCAAGAAGATTTGAAATAAGCTGGTGTTTTAATTGTAATATCTTCAAGAGTTTATGTTTTAAGTCTTCATCTAATAAAGAGAACATTTCCTTTGAGTAATTGAGGGCTTTAGCAACATAAGTGTTTTCCCATCCTCAAGTCTAACTTCATCTCATCTTCCGGTGCATTTGCATATAAGTTAATTTTGCATAGATAAAATTTACTTCCAAGCATAAGCTTGGTCAATAGATAGATAGATCTCCATCTGTCTTTTCTTGAGAAGCTTGTTTTAATAGCACTTAAAATGGTGACCTTGCAGTTGTCAAAACCACAACTCTCTGTAGTGCCAGAGGCACCAGGTATGTTACAAGTTCAGGAGAGGTATCGTTAATCACACCTTAGTGTGCTTCTCCTAATCTTCTCTCTGCCAATTACTACGAAATCAGGCTCAACACAGAAAGGATTGAAGGATTCACAATCTAAGTAGGCATTTAACTAAAATCAACCAAGATTCTTGCATCTCACATTAAGTTTTTAGGATCTGCATTTCATATAAGGTAATCTAAGCAGCAATTGCTCATCGATTACTTGGTCTTCATTCCCCTAACAAGATTGTTGACTCCATAAGGCACTGGTATTAATCGTTTAAAATCTAATCAAATCCTACGTCTTGCTAAATCTTAATCAAGTACTTAATCGCCTCATTATGTCTCCCGAACTGGTTGGTTCCCAACTAGTTCTTCTTCATTCCATTTTTCCATAGGGTCTACCCCCCTTAGCCTGCTGTAGGGAGACAACGTAAACGGAGGGATTGGGGATCAGGGTGACAACCCCCAATCTGAGTGTTGTCGCGGTGCCTAGAAATTTTGTGTGACAACAACTTCAATCCTCCTTGATCTGCAATCACTTCGATACCATGTGAAATTTTTTTAATCTAATAAACCAGAAATCTTAGTGTAGTAAACTGATTTGCATTACCTACTTGTGTTCTTCAGTTTAACAAATTATTTTCAGAAATATTTAGAAAATATTAATGCAAATACACTGCAACCTACACCAATATACAGATCAAGTACTGAAAAATAAATGAGACAAACACACAAAGGACACACTAAGTTTTGGACTAAACGTCCTTGGGAAAACCTAATGTGGGAAAACTGGTACAACAGATATGAGGGTTTTATTATTAAGTAGATTTATGAATACTAGGGTGCCAAATCGGCTCACCTAATAGAGAATAAACCCAACAGAAGTACCTCTATCCGGAGACAGATATTTTGGCGAATCTAGCAATTGGATGAACAAACCCCCATAGGTGACTGAGATATCCCTAGTGTTGTGCAGTGATGGTTGCTCTCAGCTCTGTGTTGGAACTGCGTCACCTCCTCTACGAGCTACGTCACCGTCCGAGAGAGCCTTCCCGGCTCAGAAATCGATTTGTTGAACTGTTGCTCTCTCTGCCTCACAAAAACCCCAGCGCTGCCTCTAAGGGACTGCGTTAGCTCCTCTAGCCTTCGCGTCACCCTTTCTGGAGTTGTGATGTCTCTCCCCGGTGCTCCTTTGCCTCTCTACTATGTATTATTGGCCATGGACTGAAGTCCCTTTGTCGAACTGCCCCTCTACACTAGAAATTCACTTCGAAATTCTCAGCAAACCACGCCCTAGAATTTTGAACTAGCTCAAGTGCTGCTCTCTCTGTGTGTGCTCTCAAATTGACCTCAAGCCTTGCTTTATACTTTTCTTGTTGAGATATCAATGACCGTGATTTAATCTTTAATCAACTACTAAGATTACATTAGACTTGATTCTCATCACTTAGAAGCTTCTCACCCATATTTACATTAATTCACTTTAATTATTTTAATTTCCTAAGTTTTAACTTAGGCACCATTAAAAATAATTAATTATTTGAATAACATGCACTCCAAGTGGAATTTCTACAAAGGATTTTTGGGTCTTGGAGATCTCATGTGTTCTAGCCCCTCCACCAAATTTTGGAGATAGAGTACATATGATACTATCCCAAAAATCAACACCATCATCATCAAAACATATACCACAAACCACACCAAAATACCAAGCCAAAAATTCTTTGCCTCAACTGGCAAACAAGGAAGGATATATAGCCCACATCTGATCTGCCATTTCCCATGTAGCTTCATTGTGCCCAAAGTGCTTCGATTGCATTTTAACTTGATCGATTGCTCAGTTCCGGAGCATGAGCACCTCTTTCTGCAATATACACTGAGGCTCCAGCTGGAATTCTCCATCTGGTTCCACCTGCAATACAAACAAGTCAATCACATGATCAACATCTTTAACATATTTCTTAAGCAATGACACAAGGAAAATATCATGGAATTTCACTATCGGAAGCAGTGCAAGTTGACAAGCTACTGGCCCAATACTGAAGCGTCCACAGAACCATGTTGCCAGCTTGGCACATGATCCAATCCGCAAGGAGATCTTCTTCGGTTTGATGCCAAAGTACACCTGTTCCCTAACTTGAAACTCCTTAAACAACCTGTTCCAATCTACATAGCTTTTCTGCCTATCTTGTGCTGCCTTTAGATTTTTCTTTATAACCTACATTTCCTGTTCCATGTTTTCCAACATATCTGGTCCAATCAACACCCTGTTAATCGAATCACTACAATTGATGGGAGTGTTGCAACTCTGCCCATACAATGCCTCAAAAGGACTCATCCTCAATGATTCTTGATAATCGTTGTTGTATGTGAACTCTACCAAGGGGAGATACGCTTCCCACTTCTGTTGTTAATGCATCACATACATCCTCAACATGTCCTCCAGTATCCTATTGAACCTCTCTGTCTGGAGATGATAAGCTGTGCTAAAGGCCAACTTTGTGCCCAAACCTGCAAATAACTCCTTCTAAAGCTTCGAAGTGAACATCGCATCCCTGTCTAACACAATCTTCTTCGGAACATTGTACAGTCTGACTACATCTTTGATGAACACTAGCTGAGAATGTAGACTTCACCGAAATGAAATGTGCAACCTTTGTTAACCTATCCACAACAACCATGATGGAATCATGTCGTCTCACTGTCTTCAGCAAACCTGTAATGAAGTCCATGGAAATGACTTCCCATTTCCACTCTGGAATCGCGATCGACTATAGCAGTCCACCTGGATGCTTAGATTTTTGCTTCACACGCTGACAATCAAAACACCTAGCCACGAACTCTGCTACACCCCTCTTCAAATTTGGCTAGTAAAATCTCTTTATTGTTGTTATTGTCTTCTAATAACCTGGGCGACCTGAATAAGGTTTTGTGTGAAACTCCCTCAAGGTCATCTTCTTGAGCTCATTGTTGTCCGATACATATATCCTATCTTTGAACTTGACCAATCCATCTGTTGTAAGGAAATAATCCACATCCTGTGCACCTGTACCACTACCTGTACCTGTACCAATACTTTGTTGTAACCTATGCACAATATCCATATATCTGACATCCTGTTAACCTGCTCGCAAGATCCTATCCTGTAGATTTGTCCCATAGGAACTCATAGCTACTAAGAGATTTACTTGTATCTGTCTGCTACGAGCATTTGCCACTCTGTTCTCTTTACCTTTGATATACTTGACCTCAAAATCAAGCTCATTGATCGTAGCCAACCACCGAGCCTGCGTACCATTCAAATTCAGTTGGTCAAATATATATTGCAAACCACTGTGATCACTCATCAATGTGAACTTCTTGCCCAGAAGATAGTGTCTCCACATATTTAATGCATATATAATCGATGCCAACTCAAGATCACGTGTGGGATAGTTCTACTTGTACTCATTCAACTTCCATGATTCATAGCATACCACATGTCCATCTTGCATAAGGACTCCACCATATCCTCTCTTGCAAGCATTTGTGCATACAACAAACTCCTTGTCTGGATCTGCAATCTTTAACACTGGTGCATGTGTCAACAACTTCTTGAGCTGCTTAAAACTAGCCTCACACTCCTCTGTCCATTCGAATTTCTTACCTTTCCTTTGCAATGATGTGATAGGATAAGCAATCTGTGAGAAGTTCCCAATGAACCTCTTGTAGTAGCCTGATAAACCCATGAAGGATCTCACCTCATCCACATTCTTAGGAGCTACCCACTCCATGATGGCTCTTATCTTTTCTAGATCTACTGCAATGCCTTCCATGGAGACAACATGCTTCAAATAGTGTACCTCGGTCTGAAAGAAACTACACTTGCCGAGCTTAGCATACAACAAATGCTCTCTCAACAACCTCAACACTATTGCTAAATGTTCGGCATGCTACTCCTCATTTTTAGAATATATTAGTATATCATCAATGAACACAATAACAAACTTATCCAAATATGGACGCAACACACTATTCAAGCACATAAATGTAGTTGGAGCATTAGTTAAGCCAAATGGAACAACAACAAACTCATAATGCCCATACTTGGTCTTGAATGCAATCTTGTAAATGTCCTCTTTGATGTGTACCTAATGATATCCAGATCTCAAGTCGATCTTAGAGAACACTGTTGCTCCCTTCAACTGATCGAACAAGTCATCAATCCTCGACAATGGTTACTTGTTCTTGATGGTTACTATGTTCAATTGCCTATAGTGTGTTGATTTTTGGTAGCATCGGATGTGATCTAGCCATGAAAATTGGTGGAGAGACTAAGGCACATGAGATCTCCAAGACCCAGCAATCGTTTGGAGAAATTCCACCTGGATGGAGAGATATTAAAATAATTAATATTTTTAATGGGCTACGTAAGTCTAAACATGGGAAAATTAAAATATTAATGTGTATTAATATAATATGGTTGAGAAAGTTCTAAATAACGAGGATCAAGCTAGATCTAATCTTAGCCGTTGATTAGAGACTTAACCTCGGTCGTTGAATCGTCAACAGGAAAAGTATAAGAGGAGGCTTGAGGGTTAATTGGAGATACACCAAGACACCAAGTTGATCAGTAAAGTTGATTTTCTGGGGTAGGGTTTGCTGAGAAATTGAGTTAGTGATCTGATGCAGCGAGGGGAAGTTCGGTAGAAGGCCAACAATACATAGCGAGAGATAGGGATAGTGCCAGAGAGACAACACAAAGGCAACCTGGGCTTATGCAGACGCAACCAGAGATGACGCTGAGGCTTGGACGGCTAGTGTTGAGGACGCAGTAGGCCGAGAAGCTGACGCAGGAAGATGCAGAGGCTAGTAGACCTGACGCTGGCAGAAAGAGCTGCATTGTGGTGTTTTCGTGGGGCAGATTGAGAGCTGAGAGGGTGACGCAATCCCTGGAGGGTGACGCAGTTCCAGAGAGAAGCTTGGAGAAGCTTTCACTGTCCAGCTGAGGAACAATTGAAGTCACTATGGGAATCATCATCCGGTTGATGATCAGCCAGAATATTTGTCTCCGGAGCAAGGTACTTCTGCCAAGGAAAACCTCTGAAGGGTGAGCCATTTTTGGCACCCTAGTTGTATTCAAAAAACTACATAATAATAAAACCCTCATTTCTGTTGCACCAGTTTTCCTGCATTGGGTTTTTCCAGGGATGATTGTCCAAAAATACGACGTCCCATGTGTTGTCTCAGTGATTGATCTGTATATGTGTGAAGGCTTCGTTTGTGTTTATTTCGATATTTATATTAATAAATAACTTGTTAATGGAAAGAACAAGTAGGAGATATAAACCATATAATGCAGTAGGGATTTCTGATGTGTCAGACTTGGAAATTTCCACACGGTATCAAAGTAATTGCAGATCAAGGAGGACTGAAGACACCAACAGAAATCTGAAAATTTGCAACAAAAGCAGTTGTCCCGAGAGATAGCGTTGTTCCATAGCAGAAGCAGCAAGAAAAGAAGTGACATAGAGCCAACATCATCATTTCGAGCCAAGGGAAGGGCCAGCGCATAGGCAGAAGAGGCTCACGAAGAGCCACGTCATCCTACTCAGCCAAGTAGGATTGACTCAGTTGGCCGGAGGAGCAGATTCAGCCTTTGTTGGGATTGCGTAGAGCCTGAAAGACTCAGTGTCTTTAGTTGTCGGGGCTTGGGGAGCTGTGGGCAGATTGTTATTTGAGGAGCTGGTGGGACATTGTTTCTATTGATACAGAACAATGTCTAAGGAGACAGAACCAAGGTAGAGGGAATCACTACCTCGATGGATTTCTAGCCAAGAAATCTAGATCCAAGTTGCAGTTGCAAGGAGGATTGGAGATGAGCAATTCAAGAGTTGGCTAGAGGATTTCCAGGAGGGAAATCAGGACTCAGAGGGAGATTTATAGGAGGGGAGTCGAGACTCAGAGGGAGTCTAGAAGAGGAGCTGAAATGGCAGTGAACGGACTGAGGGATCAGGACAGCTTGGATGGGGCTTCCAACTTTGTGATCTAGAAGGCCAGGATCCTGGCAGTCTTTGATCGACATTGTATCAAGGATTTTGCCTTGAAAGTAGTGGCTATCCCAGCTGACCCAGCTGAGAATGAGAAGTATGAGGAGGCAATGGCGAGGGAAAAGTGCATGAACCTAGACGGAGTCAAAGATCATGTCATACCACATATTGCTGAGAAGAACATAACAAAGGAGATGTGGGACACCCTGACTGATCCGGATTTAAACAGGAACGCAATAGATTACAGAGATAACCATAAACACAGAGATGCGATAACCATAAATAAAGAGATGCAGCGGAAATAACACTTCATTTCATTAATGGAAAATGCCGAAATATGCTTACAACCAGAATTGGAAATAAACCAGCTAGGACGATGGTAGCTTATCTCTGAGAAGAGATGTGCGGCTACATGTCTCTGAACTGTTCCGAACTTATGTTACAATGAGGCTCGAAGGCCTATTTATTATTGAGAAACAATGGAAAACCCTTCACATTCCAAAACCGACCCTTAGAAGATGAAACGCCAAATTGTGGGCCCTGTTTTGGGTAAAATTGGTACATCAATTTCCCGGGGTCGTAACTTTGGCATACGATCTCCGTTTGACGCGTATGATAGCTCGTTAGAAAGATCTATCCGAGAACTACCATTGTTGGAATGGGCAACATGTTCATCGCATGGACCCATGTTGCCCCTGGATTCCCCAAAAAACGTCGTTTAGGGCCTCAAAACGGCTCCGGAAGTTCAGGACCCGAAAAACTGCTAAAAATAGTAAGTTGTGCTATAATTAAGGAAACTGAAAATGCTGAAAGAGACAATGATGGGGGTCCAGATGGACTTGGCAGGTGGCCACCAATATCCACCTGGATCACTGACCACCTTATACTAGGGCTCTTCCGTGCAGCAGAAGATTCTATTTGAGAATCAATTGAGGTCATATCAGATGCATAAGGGAGAGCAGATAGATCCATTCCTTCTCAGGTTGCAAGAGATTTGCAACCAGCTGACTTCCACGGGGTTTACACCAAATCTAGAATTTATGGTCAGGACTGCCCTAAATGTAGTCTCCGAGGAGTAGGAGACATTTGTCCAAAGTATTTTGGGCAGAGCTGCTCTTCCCGGTTGGGAGGAGATGTGGGCAGCTCTTCGACAGGAAGAGATCAAGAGGATGACCAAGGCGGGGAGTAGCGGTAAGGGAGTTCGAGTCAAGAAAGAGGAGGAGGATCCAGCTTTAGCATCTGCGGAACAACAAGGGAAGAGGAAGAAGAAGGATATCTCCAAGGTCAAGTGCTTCAATTGTGGGGAGTTGGGTCATTATGCATCCCAGTGTCCCAGGAAGAAAGGTAAGAGAGAAGCTTCTGATTCAAAGGTAGCTCTAGCTAAGGCGAAGAAAGAGGTCGAGACTGATGACGATTGTGCCATGAGTGCTCATGCGCCTCTAGAGAAGAGGTGGGGAGACATCAAGTTGTAGTTAAGAGGACTACATACTAGGGGCAGGATCCTTGAGGTGCCCAAACTCTTGGATCACATATGACTACAGGAGCCCTTAACGACATTAGCATGATGACAGGTGTCGGGTGGAGCAAAGTGTGATGGAGCGGCAAGGCAGTGCTACAGTGCAAAAGTCTGTAGAAGCGCAGTAGAGGTAGCAGCAGTGTGAGAGGCATAGAGATGTTTACAGCAGTGCAGTGGCAACAGAGGGAGCACAAGATAGCAGCAAAGGTAGCTTCAGCATCACGAGTCTTCTAGACTGACCAGGATCTCAGTGTTTGGGTGAAGTCAGTTACTTACTTTTCAGTTGAGTTGCAGTGGAGCAGTTAGCAGTGGCAGTGCTATGGGTAGCATGATGCATCATTTTGAG
Organism: Pinus taeda; assembly: GCA_000404065.3. Classification (NCBI taxonomy): domain Eukaryota; kingdom Viridiplantae; phylum Streptophyta; class Pinopsida; order Pinales; family Pinaceae; genus Pinus; species Pinus taeda. The sequence continues at coordinate 114,693 of APFE030565998.1, read as the reverse complement.
AGGGAGATGCAGTACAGATGTAGCAGTGGCAGTGGTAGTGTCATGGGCAGCAATACAGGAAGCAACAATGCAGTGGATGTGAGGCAACAGGCCAAGCATCAACACAGGTACTGATACGGAGGATCAAAGTGATGTTTCTATGGTGAAGCATTACTAGAGCACATTCCTCGGTAAGAGGGAGTGTTGATTTTTTGTAGCATCGGATGTGATCTAGCCATGAAAATTGGTGGAGAGGCCAAGGAACCTGATATCTCCAAGACCCAGAAATCGTTTGGGGAAATTCCACCCGGATGGAGAGATATTAAAATAATTAATATTTTTAATGGGGTTCCTAAGTCTAAACTTAAGAAAAGTAAAATATTAATGTGTATTAATATAATATGGGTGGGAAAGTTCTAAATAACGAGGATCAAGCCAGATCTAATCTTAGCCGTTCATTAGGGACTTAATCTCGACTGTTGAAAGGTTAACAGGAAAAGTATAAGAGGAGGCTTGAGGGTCAGTTGGAGATACACCAAGACACCAAGTTGATCGATGAATTCGATTTTCTGGAGCAGGGTTTGCTGAGAAATCAAGTTAGTGATTTGTTGCAGCTAGGGGCAATTCGGCAGAAGGCCAAGAATACATAGCAGAGAGGCAAAGATAGTGTCGGAGAGACAACATAGAGGCAGCTTGAGCTTAGCAGAGGCAGCGAGAGTTGTCGCAGAGCTAACACTAAGGCTTGGAGGGCCAGCGACGAGGACGTAGGAGGCTGAGAAGCTAATGCAGGCAGACGCTGAGGCTATTAGAGATGACGCTGGGCAGAAAGAGTTTCCTTGTGGTGTTTTTGTGGGGCAGACTCAAAGCTCAGAGGTAGACACAGAGTTGTAGAGGGTGACGCAGTTCCAGAGAGAAGCTTGGAGTAGCTTTCCTATCCAGCTGAGGAACAGTCGAAGTCAATGTGAGAATTATCATCTGGTTGTTGATCAGTCAAAATATTTATCTCCGGAGCAAGGTACTTCTGCCAAGGAAAATCTCTGAAGGGTGAGCCATTTCTGGCACCCTAGTTGTATTCATAAAACTGCATAATAATAAAACCCTCATATCTGCTGCACCAGTTTTCCCGCATTGGGTTTTTCCGAGAACAATTGTCCAAAACTAACGGTGTATCTTATGTTGTCTCAGTTATGTCAGTTATTAATCTGTATATGGGTGAAGGTTGCATTTGTGCTTATTTCGTTATTTATATTAATAAATAACTTGTTAATGGAAAGAACAAGTAGGAGATAATAAACCAGATAATGCAGTAGGGATTTTTGATGTGTTGGACTTAGAAATTTCCACATGGTATCAGAGTGATTGTAGATCAAGGAGGACTGAAGATACCAGTAGAAATCTGAAAATTTGGAGCAGAAGCGACTGTCCCGAGAGACAATGTTGTTCAAGAGAAGAAGTGACACAGAGCCTGTGTCATCATTTCGAGCCAAGGGAAGGGCCAACGCAGAGTCAGAAGAGGCTCACGACGAGCCACGTCATCCTGCTCAGCCCGGTAGGATTGACTCAGTTGGCCGGAGGAGCAAATTCAGCCTTTGTCGGCATTGCGCAGAGCCTGAAAGGCTTAGTTTCTTCAGTTTCCGAGGATAGGAGAGCTGTGGGTAGATTGTGATTTGAGGAGCTGGTGGGACGTTGTTTCTGTCGATATAGAACAATGTCTTTAAGGAGATGGAACCAAGGTAGAGGGAATCACTACCTCGACGGATTTCTAGCCAAGGAATCCAAATTCGAGTTGCAGTTGCAAGGAGGATTGGAGAAGAGTAGTTCGACAGTTGGCTAGAGGATTTCTAGGAGGGAAATCAAGACTCAGAGGGAGATTTCTAGGAGGGGAGTTGAAACTTAGAGGGAGTCCAGAAGAAGAGTTGAAATGGCAGTGAACAGACTGAGAGATCAGGACAGGTTGGACGGGGCTTCCAACTTTGTCATTTGGAAGACCAGGATCCTAGCAGTCCTGGATTGACATCGCATCAAGGACTTTGCCTTGAAAGTAGTGGCTATCCCAGTTGACCCAGATGAGAATGTAATATTCCTAATTAGCTATGGCTAAATGGAATATTCGATTTTGTTCAATTTTTGCCTTCTATAGTTATTAGTAAATAAAAAATGAGGAAGGGGGGAACATAACTCACTTTAGAATAAAAAATCACTTCCTAGGTAGCACAACGTTGTGACTTAAAGGGGAGCCAAGGGGGCTAAAGTGGGACGCAGAAATGGAGCCCACGCAGACACATGGAGGGACTGCGCGGGAGGAAAAGAACACGTGGCAAGAGGGGAATCACGCAGGAGGAGGTGAGCCTAGGGATTGTGAGAGGCAGAGGCTATAAAATAGATAGGAGCCTCCTCATTTTGGATCATTCAGTTATGTGCATTTGGAGCTAGTCATTTCGACTTCTGAGCATGTTGGCTGTTTAGCTAGTCTGCAGCACTGTTTAGTGCATCGAGTGTCTCCGTTCGGAGATCTCACCCTTAGCCCCGAGGGACTTTGAGTGCCTGCTCGAGCAAGGTATTTCCTTTGGTGTTTCAGCAGTAGTTTCATCAACATTCTAGCAGCAGTTTTAGCAGCGTTTTGGAGGTCTGCGCAGCACTGGGAGATGGACGCAGTTCTTTTTGGTTGTAGTGCTGGATTGGGGTTTTGCAGGTGAATTTATGCTGGGAGATCGAGCAAGGGTCTAGCTCTTATCTCATTGGAGGATTTTTGGCAAGGTTTCAGGTAGAGTTTAGAGGGGTTTTCTTCAACGGCAGTGCAGGGCATTGAGGAATTGCGTAGAACCCCAAGGGGGTGTTTTTTGGGGGTCGGCCATTCCAGGAAAGATTTCTGGGTTTCTTGAGTAGAACCCGAATCCAGAGTTTCAGCATTTTCCGAGGAGGGGAGCAGCCCCAAATCATCATTTGTTTTCTAGCAGAAGCAGCATCCACGCAGAGAGGCCATTCTTGTCATTCTGAGAGTATTTCTTCACTTGCCTTGTGCAAGTCGAGGTGCCATCTATCTAATCACCTCTTGTACTCATTCTATTGCTCAGTATAATAAAATGGCTTAGCATTTTCTCGCTGCATTTCTTGTGTATCTGCTTATATTTCCGGTTTACATTACTATATGTTGTTCCACTGTTATTTGATCACTTCTGGGTCATTATATCATTTGCACATATTTGGTTGGAGTTTTGCTGGGTTTGAGGACTATTCCGGGTTGGGGATATTACAGTGGTATCAGAGCATAGATCTGGCTTAGCCTGTGGAGCTAGCAATCTATGACACCAGGGGAAAAACTCTACATTTGTTACAGAGGTAGGAGGTACAGAGACACCAGATGTAGGTTGGAGAATACCTATGGGGAGGGAGACTGTGTTCCTGTGGTGGATGTAGAACAGGAGGAGCCTATGGTAGACGCAAAACAGAGAGAGCCAATAGTGGACGTAGAACAGATGGCTAATGAGGACGGGAAGAGATTTGCGGATATGCTCCTCAAATCAGTGCAAGATCTGTCGAGGTAGATTGAGGTGATGGGGCAGAGATTCACGGCAGTAGAGGCCAGACAACATGAGAGCCCACGAGTTTTTCAGATTAGTGAGGGATCAGGTGCATCCCATCACTTGCCAGAGCAGCGTGATACTGCGAAGCAGGTGGCCTCAAATGCCCCTAGACGCTCTACCATGCCCACTTTCTTAGGAGCAGACACAGGGGTCGTAGCCCAACAGGAGGCAGAGCCCGGGCATATGGGCGATTATTTTGCAGAATACTAGGCCTATGGGCAGGAGTTCAGGGGAGCCCTCTCATTCAGAGATTTTGTTCAGCTCCAGCGGGATAGCAGACCCCGCAACCATCATAGAGGGTACTGGCATTACCATGATAGCAACACCCACCATGCAGCGAGTAGATTCCACTTGCCTATGTTTGATGGCTCATCAAATAGTTCAGCAATGTCTTGGGTGGAGAAGCTGGACATTTATTTCCAGCTTAACCAGATGTCGGAGGCAGAGGCCATCAAGGTGGCAACATTGCATTTGGATGGCGAGACCCAGGATTGGTGGTTTCATGGGATGGTTACACTCTGGCACTCCACAGTGAAGACATATGCCAAATTTACGAGGAGACTGATGGAGCAATTTGATCAGAGGGATCCAAAGCAGCATTTCGTTGAGCTGACGAGACTCAAATAGACAAGGAGCCCAGAGACCTACATTGCAGATTTCTTGAGGGTCTCCATGATGGTGCCAGACCTATCCACGGCACGGAGGGTCTATATGTATGTTGAGGGGTTAGCAGAGCCACTTCGGGGTTTAGTCCGATCCACTAAACCAGCCACACTCCAGGACGCTATCAGCAGGACCCGAGACTTACAGGATGCCTTACCAAGGACCCAGACACCTTACCCCCAAAGATAGCCTTTTCAGTCTAAGGGGAAGGATGTGAGGATTCCACCTCCAAAGGGGAATCCAAGACGAGTGCATATCGAGGACGATGTCAAGAGGGAGCTGAAGAAGAAGCGGTTGTGCTTCACATGTCAGGAGCCATGGGCACCAGGGCATAGATGTGCTGCTGGTAAAGCACATTTTATTGAGGTCTTCTCTGAGAGCAGTGGAGAAGAGGATGACGAGGATGATGTGGAGGTAGGAGATAGCCATGCCATATAGGGACCTTTGCCACCTCCACCGCCAGCAGCAGGTGGTGCATCTTTTGCACCAACCGGAGGGGCCCTTGCAGCATTGCGAGGAGTTCCCAAGTATATGACGCTACACGTACGAGGGACAGTACATGGCCAGCGGGTATCAGTTTTGGTTGACAGTGGGGCAACCCACAATTTCATCGGTGCACAGATGGTTGAGAGGAAAGGTATTTAGACGGAGAGCTTCGATGGGTTTTCAGTCTTGGTCCCAAGAGATCAGACCATGACATGTGCTTGATATGTTCTAGAGCTTTCAGTGACGATGGGCACCTACACATTGACTGACCACTTTTTCGTGGTCGACATCCCGGACACCAACATGATACTGGGTGTTCAGTGGTTTATCACTCTAGGGAAGGTCACGACAGATTGGAAGACCCTAGAGATGGAGTGGGATGATGAGAAGACAGGGAGGCATGAGAAGATATGGGGGCAACACACATATCCACCTCAGACTATGTCGGCTCATCGGATGGAGGTAGTCTTCAGGAAGGGAGACATAGAGTGGGCAATGGAACTGCCTGCATCAGAGGCAGGGACTACAGGGCAGATGGTACATTCAGAGATACAATCCATCCTTGATCGATATGCCATAGTGTTTGGGGAGATTCCACCAAGACAGCCACCGGATCGGGGGTTTGAGCACACCATTGAGCTTGAGCAGGGCATACGGGCAATGATCACCACCCCCTATAGACACCCCAAGGCCTGTCGAGATGAGATTGAGTGGGCTATCCAGGAGTTGTTGGCACTTGGGTACATTCGTCTGAGCACGAATCCTTTTGCTTCTTCTATGGTGTTGGTGAAGAAGAAGGACAGTACATTGAGGATGTGCATTGACTACAGGGCCCTGAACAAGAAGACCCTGAAGAATAGGTACTGCATACCCAGGATCGATGAGTTGATGGACGAGTTGAGGGGAGCACAATTCTTCTCAAAGATTGATTTGAGATCTGGGTACCATCAGATTCGCATGAGGGAGCAGGATATTCCCAAGACTGCCTTCAGGTGTCACTATGGGCACTTTGAGTTCTTGGTGATGCCTTTTGGGCTAACCAACGCCCCAGCTACATTTCAGTCCTGCATGAATCACATCTTCCATAGTCATTTGAGGAAGTTTATGTTGGTATTCTTCGATGATATTCTCATTTACAGCAGGACTTGGGAGGAGCATCTCCAGCACATTGAGAGTATTGCGTACCTTACAGGAGCAGCAGTTCTATGCCAAACTCTCTAAGTGTGAGTTTGGGTTGACGGAGATGTTGTATTAGGAACACATCATAGGGGTGGACGGAGTGAGGGTCCACGAGGAGAAGATCGAGGCCATCAGGGAATGGCCAGAGCCAAGAAACGTGACAGAACTTCGAGGATTCATTGGCATTTGCACTTACTACCGGAAGTTCGTCAAAGGTTTCTCACAACTTGCTGCACCCCTAACAGATTTGACGAAGAAGGGGGCATTCAGTTGGTCAGATACAGAGCAGTGAGCCTTTGACAGGCTCAAGGAGGTTATGAGCAGCTGCCAAGTGCTTGCGTTGCCAGATTTTATGCGGCCATTTGTCTTGGAGTGTGATGTGTCGAGAGAGGGGATTGACACAGTATTGATGCAGGGAGGTCACCCTATAGCATTTGAGAGCCGGAAGCTCCTTCCGCACAAGAGGTTGTATTCCATATACGACAAGGAGATGCTGGCCATCATGCATGCATTGGCTAAGTATCGGCAGTATTTGGTAGGCTACAGGTTCAAGGTGAGGATTGATCACAATAGCCTCAAGTTCTTTTTGGAGCAAAAGCAGCTATAGGAGAGGTAGTAGAAGTGGATCAGTAAGATCCAAGCATATGACTTTGACATTGAGTATGTCAAGGGTAAGAACAACGTGGTAGCAAATGCCCTTTCACGTAGACCAGCCACGTTGTCTCTTATGAGCTTGCATACAGACTAGAGGGCTCAACTCTTATTAGTGTACTCCAAGGACAGGTTTGCATGTGAGGTTCTGGATGGGCAGGTGGCAGATGACAGGTACAGGGTGGTCAATGAGATCATCTATTATAGGGACCGGATCTTCTTGACTGAGGGGTCTCAGCTCAAGAAGAAGGTACGATTCACCTTTGGCAGGACATCACAAGTTTACCAAAACCTACAGGGCCATTAGAGAGAGGTTTTCATGGAAGGGCCTCAAGGAGGATGTTCTCTAACACATCCAGGAGTGCGATGTTTGCCAGAGGAACAAGGGAGAGATGAGCCATCCCGCGGGTTTATTGCAGCCTCTTCCCATTCTAGAGGGGAAATGGGAGAGCATTTCGATGGACTTCATCACAGAGTTGCCCACGGTACAGGGCAATGATTGTATCTTTGTCGTCGTTGATCGACTGACGAAGTATGCACATTTCTTTGCCATATTCGCACACTATATAGCAGCACAGGTGGCCGAGCTATTCTTCAAGTAGATCTTCAGGCTACATGGTCTTCCTAAGACCATCGTCAGTGACAGGGACAGCCATTTCATGGGCGGGTTTTGGCAGGAGCTTTTCCGATGGGTGGGGACGGAGTTGACACCGAGTACCAGTTATCACCCACAGACGGATGGGCAGACGGAGATAGTTAACAAGTGGCTGGAGGGCTACTTGCGTAACTATGTCAGTGGGTAGCAACAAGCATGGCTGAAGTGGCTTCATCTGAGGGAGTATTGCTACAATACTTCACATCACATGTCCATTGGTATGTCACCATTCTATGCCTTCTATGGGTATCATCCTTTATCTTTTGTCGACGTGATGTTTGGTGATAGCAGGGCTCCTAGAGCCAAGATTTGGATCCAAGAGAGTCAGGATATCCTCTGAGCTCTCAAGGATAACATGGCTACAACATAGAACCAACAGAAGCTGTATGCCGATAGGGGTCGGGTGGAGAGGCAATTCGAGGTAGGGGACATGGTCTACCTACGATTGTAGCCATACCGACAGTCATCACTGAAGCAGAAAGGGGTTGAGAAACTCAAGCCCTGCTTTTATGGGCCATATAGGGTGATATGCAGGATTGGACATGTTGCATATGAGTTGGAGTTGCCCCAAGGCAGCAAGATTCATAACATTTTTCATGTATCATGCCTAAACAAGGCATTGGGGCAGCAGGTGACCGTGACGGATGAGCTACCACCCATGGATGATGAGGGGCATTTGGTATTGCAGCCGGAGGCTATCATTGACACTATGGAGAGGCAGCTGCGGAGCAGGATAGTCCGGGAATTCTTGGTGAGGTGGAAGAATTTGCCGAATGAGGATGCCACTTGGGAGAGTGAGAAGATCTTACAGCATCCATCACTTCAGTTGCTTGAGGACAAGCAACATTTTGCCGGGGGAGACTGTAATATTCCTAATTAGCTATGGCTAATTGGAATATTTGATTTTGTTCAATTTTTACCTTCTATAGTTATTTGTAAATAAAAAGTGAGGAAGGGGGGAACATAACTCACTTTAGAATTAAAAGTCACTTCCTAGTAGCACAACGTTGTGACTTAAAGGGGAGCCAAGGGTGCTAAAGGGGGACACAGAAATAGAGCCCACGCAGACACATGGAGGAACTGCGCAGGAGGAAAAGAACACATGGCAAGAGGGGAATCATGCAGGAGGAGGTGAGCCTAGGGATTGTGAGAGGCAGAGGCTATAAAATAGATAGGAGCCCCCTCATTTTGGATCATTCAGTTATGTGCATTTGGAGCTAGTCCTTTCGAATTCTGAGCACACTGGCTGTTTAGCTAGTCTGCAACACTATTTAGTGCATCGAGTGTCTCCATTCGGAGATCTCACCCTTAGCCACGGGGGACTTCGAGTGCCTGCTCGGGCAAGGTATTTCCTTTTGTGTTTCAACAGTAGTTTCATCAGCATTCCAGCAGCAGTTTTAGTAGTGTTTTGGAGGTCTGCGCAACACTGGGAGAGGGACGTAGTTCTTTTTGGTTGTAGTGCTGGATTGGGGTTTTGCAGGTGGATTTAAGCTGGGAGATTGAGTAGGGGTCCAGCTCTTGTCTCATTGGAGGATTTTTGGCAGGGTTTCAGGCAGTGTTTCAGGCATAGTTTAGAGGGGTTTTCTTCAGTGGCAACGCAGGGCATTGAGGAACTGCGTAGAACCCCAAGAGGGTGTTTTTCGGGGGTCGGCCATTCTAGGAAAGCTTTCTAGGTTTTTTTGGGTTTCTTGAGTAGAGCCCGAATATAGAGTATTAGCTTTATCCGAGGAGGGGAGCAGCCCCAAATCATCATTTGCTTTCTAGCAACAGCAGCAGCATCCACGCAGAGAGGCCATTCTTGTCATTCTGAGAGTATTTCTTCACTTGCCTTGTGCAAGTCGAGGTGCCATCTGTCTAATCACCTCTTGTACTCATTCTATTGCTCAGTATAATAAAATGGCTTAGCATTTTCTCGCTGCATTTCTTGTGTATCTTCTTATATTTCCGGTTTACATTATTATATGTTGTTCCACTGTTATTTTATCACTTTTCGGTTATTATATCATTTGCACATATTTGGTTGGAGTTTTGCTAGGGTTTGAGGCATATTCCTGGTTGGGGATATTACAGAGATTGAGAAGTATGAGGAGGAAATGGTGAGGGCAAAGTGCATGATCCTAGACAGAGTCAAAGATCATGTCATACCACATATTGCTCAGAAGAACACAACAAAGGAGATGTGGGACACCCTAACCACCTTATACCAGGGCTCTTCCGTGCAGTAGAAGATGCTATTGGAGAATCAACTGAGGTCATATCAGATGCATAAGGGAGAGCAAATAAATCCATTCCTTCTTAGGTTGCAGGAGATTCGTGACCTGCTTACTTTCGTAGGGTCTACACCGGATCTAGATTTTATGGTTAGGACTGCCCTGAATGCAGTGTCCGAGGAGTGGGAGACATTTGTCCAAATTATTTTGGGCGGGGCTACTCTTCCTGGTTGGGAGGAGATGTGGGCAACTCTCCGACAGGAAGAGATCAGGAAGGTGACGAAGACGAGGAGTAGCAGTAAGGGAGTTCAAGTCAAGAAAGAGGAGGAGGAGGATGCGGCTCTAGCATTTGCGGGACAACAAGGGAAGAGGAAGAAGAAGGATATCTGCAAGGTCAAGTGCTTCAATACTAGGGAGCTTGGTCATTATGCATCCCAGTGTTCCAGGAATAAAGGTAAGGGAGAAGCTTCTGATTCAAAGGCAGCTCCAGCTAAGGCGGAGAAAGAGGTCAAGACTCATGACAATTGTACCATGAGTGCTCATGCACCTCTAGAGAAGAGGTGGGGAGACATCGAGTTTTACTCAGGAGGACTACATACTAGGGGCAGGATCATTGAGGTGACCAATCTCTTGGATCACGTATGGCTACGGGAGCCCTTAACAATAGTAGCATGACGACAGGTGTCGGGTGGAGAAAGGTGTGATGGAGCGGCAAGGCAGTGCTAGAGTGCAGAAGTCTGTAGTAACACAGTAGAGGTAGCAATGGTGCGAGAGGCATAGAGGTGTTTGCAGCAATGCAGTGGTAGCAAAGGGAGCACAGGATGGTGCGAGAGGCATAGAGGTGTTTGCAGCGACGCAGTGGCAGCAAAGGGAGCACAGGATAACAATAGAGGTAGCTTCAACATCATGAGGCTTCCAGATTGATCAGGATGTCAGTGTTTGGGTGAAGTTAGTTACTTACTTCTCGGTAACTGAGTTGCAGTGCAGCAGTTAGCAGTGGCAGTGCTATGGGAAGCATGATGCAACACTTTGAGAGGGAGCTGCAGTACAAATGTAGCAGTGGTGGTGGCAGTGTCATGGGCAGTAGTATAGTAAGCAGCAGTTGAGTGAATGTGAGGCAGCAGACCAAGCATTGGCACAAGAACCGATGTGGAGGATCAGAGTGATGTTTCTATGGTGAAGCATTGCTAGAGCACATTCCTCGCTAAGAGAAAGTGTTTATTTTTGGTAGCATTGAATGTGCTCTAGCCATGAAAATTGGTAGAGAGACTAAGGCACATGAGATCTCCAAGACCTAGAAATCATTTGAAGAAATTCCACCTGGATGGAGAGATATTAAAATAATTAATATTTTAAATGGGGTTCCTATGTCTAAACTTAGGAAAATTAAAATATTAATGTGTATTAATATAATATGGGTGAGAAAGTTGTAAATAACAAGGATTAAGCTACATCTAATCTTAGCCGTTAATTAGGGACTTAATCTCGACTGTTGAATCGTCAATAGGAAAAGTATAAGAGGAGGCTTGAAGGTCAATTGGAGATATACCAAGACACCAAGTTGATCAGTGAATTCAATTTTCTGTGTCAAGGTTTGCTGAAAAATCGAGTTAGTGACCTGTTGCTGCAAGGGGCAGTTCGGCAGAAGGCCAAGAATACATAGTAGAGAGGCAAAGATAGTGCCAGAGAGACAGCGCAAAGGCAACCAAAGCTGACGCAACGCTGACACTGAGGCTTGGAGGGCCAGTGCTGAGGACGCAGGAGGCTGAGAAGCTAACGTAGAGGCTAGCAAAACTAACATTGGGCAGAAAGAGCTGCGCCATGGTGTTTTGTGGGGTAGACTAACAGCGGAGAGGTAGACGCAGAGCTATAGAGGGTGGCGCAGTTCCAGAGAGGAGCTTGGAGTAGCTTTCGCTGTCCAACTGAGGAACAGTGGAAGTCACTGTGGGAATCATCATCCAGTTGCTGATCAGCCAGAATATTTGTCTCCAGAGAAAGGCACTCTGCCAAGGAAAAACTCTTAAGAATGAGCCATTTCTGGCACCCTAGTTGTATTCAGAAAACTGCATCATAATAAAACCCTCATATCTGCTGCACCGGTTTTCCCGCATTAGTTTTTCCGGGGACGATTGTCCAAAAATAACGGTGTCCCTTGTGTTGTCTCAGTTATTTTAGTTATTGATCTATATATATGTGAAGGCTTCATTTGTTTTTATTCAGTATTTATATTAATAAATAACTTGTTAATGGAAAGAGCAAGAAGGAGATAATAAACCAGATAATACAGTCGGGATTGTTGTTGTGTCAGACTTAGAAATTCCACATAGTCAATGCATAATCTAAGAGTACCATCTTTCTTCTTTACAAACAATACTAGGGCGCCCCAAGGTGATACACCTGGCCTAATGTACCCCTTGTCCAACATTTCCTTCAACTGTAACTTTCACTCAACCAACTCAGGTGTGCTCATCCTGTAAGGTGCCTTTGATGTTGGAGTTGCCCTTGGCACTAACTCAATAGAAAAGTCTACTTCCCTGTGAGGTGGCAAATCTGTAATGCCCTCAAGAAATACATCCTTGAATTGATGTAAAACTAGGTACCTGCTTAACACATCTGCATCTTCAACTTCCTTACCCTTATCACTAGAAATGTGCACTACAAATAGCTTACACCCTTTTCTGCAACTACTCTTTGCTTGCATAGCTGTCACTGTCCTAACTGGTGTACCTTTCTTCTTATCCTGTAAGACTCTTGGTTCTCCATTGCCATCAACACACTCAATGGCTTTGTCATAATAGTCTATCTTGGTTCTATGAAGATACAACCAATCCATGCCCAACAACATATTGTATGATACCAATGGTAACACATTCAAATGTGCGGTGGTAGGCACACCATTCAAATTAAATGCACAAGCTCTCACTCAATTATGAACTCGCTTCTTTGTACCTGCGGCCAACTGCACTAACCAAGACTTCGCATGCAATTCTTTACTCAAACCACACTTATCCACCAAGTCAGGACTAACATAGCTAAAATTAGATCCAGGGTCAATCAAAATAGAAATAACTTGATCACAAAGCTTACCATCCATCTCAATGATAGATGCCTAATGATTTGCCTATTTGTTATCCAATGCTACATAAATACGTGGAATACTTTGAAGTTTGAACAACATCCCCAAAAGTCTGTGCCTCCTGCGCACTGTATATCTGAGGTCTACCACCCTAATTCTATAGACAATCTCTCCTGCGATGATCCTTGCCACAAATCCAACACTCTTTACGTTTCCATCCTATCTCCTTGTTCTGTTCTCCTGATCGGAATCCCTGTCCTCTATCTGATGCACTGAACTTCTTAGGTGGTGTGACATTCTCCTTGTTACTTGTATCCTGAGGCCTTGCTCACTTTCTGTCCCATTTTCCTTTATTCTTTGCATTACCTCTCCAGTTCGGCTTAGTCTCAGTTTTGTGCTTCGGTTGTTCATATCAATGCCTTAGCTTTCGAATGGCCTCTTCCAATGATCTAGGGTCATCGAACTCAATCTTGTCTTTAAATGCAACCGACACCCACTAATGAACCTTTGAATCTTGGCCTTTCCTTCTGTGAGATAAGGCACATACCTCAGCAACTCCAAGAATTTGCTAGTATACTCGTCATCTGTCATGGAACCCATCTTTAGCTCATAAAATTATTTCGCCCTATCATCAAAGTATCTCTCTGACACATACTTCTTCTTGAATAGTCGCTCAAACTCAATCCAAGTCAAATCCTCCTCATAAATGCATCTGACATTCTTCACATCTTCCCACCAAATCGCTGCATTACCTTTGAGACTAAATGTAGCCACTCTAGCTTTCATGTTCTCTGAATAGTCATGCAATTTGAAGAATTTCCCCATGCCAAGCAACCATGCCTCTAGATCCTGCGGTTTCTTCATTTCTCCGTCAAATCTTGGGGCTTTGCTTTCTTAAACTCATCCAGCGAATATCCCCTATTACTCCTTTTGTAAGGATGATGATGATTATGATGCCTATCTGAATCAAAACTAGAATAATAGCCGTGTCTATCCCCTCTCCTATCTTGAGTGTCCAACAATCTGTCATCTCTAATTGTGTCATCTCTATCTGACCTGTGACCACCATACAACCGACTACCATATGCCCCATTAGTTCTATCCTCCTACTCATAGCTGATCCGACGTGGTCCCTCTCGCTGCAAATCTGAAAAAATCTGAAGTATCACTGCATTTACCTCCGCTTGTTTCTCCTGTCCCTGCATGATTCTATCATTATTTGCCTTACAACACCTTATTTATTTTCTTAGTGTAACTTCCAAATCACAATAAACCAACGTACCTTAGCATAGCTCAGGAAGGATACCTTGTCTGCAAGATCAACAAATCAGTGTGATACATGTATAACATAATCATGACAGTATATAGAAAAAGCATATGACCATGCAACCATCATTCTAGCTAAGGTCTAGTCATTAATGCATGACCTTAACAACAACACATACCACGACGTCATGCATGACAAAAAGCACTACATCACTATACTTGACCACATGCAAACATACGTAACCAACTACACATATGCATAAGCACATATGATCAAGCATGAATGAACGATACTTGAAATCAAACTTGCAAGAATGATTCATGCAACCAAGCATACAAGAATGTAACCAAACATGCAAGAATGTAACCAAGCATACTACAATGATGCATGTAAGCGACATAAATCGACATGTAACCAGTCATACACTTGCAACAATGCATTCCACAATAACAACCTCAAATTTCACGTGATGACATCACTACAACCATGAACGACATCATGCAAATGCAACGAGCACATGGAATGCAACGGTGAGAGAGACACATGCAACTGACATGCATGCATGACCAACACATTTTTAGTTTTTAGTAGCATCAGATGTGCTCTAGCCATGAAATTTGGTGAGGAGGCTAAGGCACATGAGTTCTAAAGAACCCAGACACCGTTTGGTGAAATTCCACTTGAATTGCATTTTATTAAAATAATTAATATTTTTAATGGGGTCCCTAAGTCTAAACTTAGGAAAATTAAAGTATTAATGGGTATTAATCAAAATATGTGTGAGAATGTTCTAGAAAGCGGATCAAGTCAAGTTTTAATCTTAGTCGTTGATTAGAGACTTAATCTTGGTTGTTGAAGTCTCAATGATAAAAATATAAGAAGGAGGCCTGGGGTTTATTTAGAAAGACACACAAAGAGAATGAATTGATCTACAGTTCGATTTTTGGGGCTAGGAAGTTGAGAACTTCGAACTAAGTGATCATTCTGCAGCAAAAGGGCAGGGATAGTTCAGGAATATTGGGCAGATAGGCGGAGAGCCACTAGTAGAGGAAACACAGCATCTAGAGGGACTGATGTTTGGCCAGTATGGGTCCATGTAGTCTTGATGCAGGGCCAAAAGGGCTATCGCAGAGGTGAAGTTATCCTCACGTAAAAATCTGAAACTGTCGGGGAGCTGCAGAACAACCAGGAGAGGTTGACGCAAAAGCTCCAGGAGGTAGAAGAGACAGCGCAAGGTTGACGCAAAGCCTATAAGGCTGATATAGGGAAAGCGCAGAGATAGTTGAGGTTAGCCAATTCTGCTACCAGATCAGCTAGAAACTGTCGGGTAAAGTGAGGTAATCTCACTCGGTTTTCCGCCATTATATTTTTTCTTTGTCAATGTATTGCCACGAGGGCAACCAACATTGTATTCAGAACTATTGCTTAATAATATAAAACTCTCAGAGTTGTTGCACCCGTTTTCCTGCATTGGGTTTTTCCGAGGACTATTTTGTCCAAAAATAACTGTCCTATGTATCTTGTTCTTTGCTCAGTTATTGTTTCACGTAATCAAATTAAATTGTTGTAGCCTGCAGAAGTAATTTGCTTCAGTGTTATTCAGAAAATAACTTGATAATGTATATTAAAATCAAGTAGGAGAAGTTAATTCAGTTTTGCTGCACTAGGGGTTCCTTGAGTGTAGGAAGTTTCACATGGTATAAGAGCATTGATTTTGAAACATGAAGAACAGATCCAACACTAAGCAGAGAGGCCAGTAGTAGCATTTGGCAACAATTCGAATCCCCTTGAAGGGATTGCACAATCCTTGCTAGGAAAGCAAAAATTCTGAGGAAATCTCTCTCTGGGAGAGTCGACAGAGAGGTACGATTTCCGGTTCGTGAGCTTGCAGAGGCCGATGGAGTGACGCAGTGTCTCAGTGCAAAGTTTCTACCAGGGCAGAAATCCGTCGGAAAAGAGGGAAGACACATAGAAGGGGAATTTTCTCCTCAGAGGACTTTTCTCGACAAAAGTTCGAATTTTTCACTTGTCAAGCAACAAACTAGTGTTGCGCAGTGACTAGAGGAGTCAATTCGACAGTTTGGGTGAGATGGCATCACATGGGCTTAAAGATCAGGACAGGTTAGAAGGAGCTTCCAACTATGTCATATGGAAGACCAAAATCTTAGCTATTTTGGAGGAGTTTGATCTCGAAGCTTACATCAAGAGTGTTATGGTTGTTCCCGCGGACAATGATTAGAAGAAGAAGTACAAGGCCAAGCAGGGAAAGGCAAAGAGGTTCATACTCGATGGAGTTTGAGATCATGTGGTCTCACACTTGTGGGGCAAAGATACAGCACGGGAAATGTGGGAAGCTTTGTCTTCATTGTACGAAGGTTCTTTTGAACAATGAAAGATGTACTTAGAACAAAAGTTGCAACGGACATTGATGCAGAAGGGAGAAGGGGTCAACTCTTAACCTTCAACGTCTTCAAGACACCAAAGACCAGCTTACTGCAGTGGGGTCTACTCCTCAGTCTAGTGCAATGGTAAGGACGGCCTTGAATGGAGTCTCGGATGAATGGAAAGCCTTCGTCCACAGTATATTGGGTAAGGAAAGACTACCTTCATGGGAGGAGATGTGGGCAACCCTTCAACAAGAAGAATTAAGGAAGGATCTGGTTAAGGTCAACCTCAATGGCAGTAGTGGGAGTGGCAAGAAGACTAAGGAGGAGGAGGAGAATGTAGCTCTAGCATCAACGGGACAATAGAAGCAAAAGTGAAAGAAGGACATTTCGAAGGTGAAATGTTTCAAATGTGGCGAGATGGGCCAGTTGGCATCTCAAAGTCCTTTGAAGCAAAAGGATAAGGATGAGAAACATGATCCTAAGGTTGCTCCAACAAAAATTGACAAAGATGAGTTTGCCATGAGTGCCCACGCATCTCCAGGAGGGAAATGGGGCGATATAGAACTGTAGTCGGGAGGACTTCATGTGGGCAGTATCGTTGAGGAACCCACCTCTTGGATCAATTCTTTGCTACGAGAGCCCAAGATTCAGCGAGAGCGAGATGGACGTAGTGTTAGATGATGCAGTGGGTTGGTTGGAGAGATAGATGCAGTATGTTGAGACCAAAGACTGATCAGCGCAGAGCACGGTTGGCAGCAGTGCAGAAGTCAGCAGCAACGCAAAAGACTCAGAGGGTCAGAGATTAGTAGCAATCAGATTCCAACATTCACATGGTATTATGCCAAACACAGTTAGTTCAGAAATTTTGGATGTTTTTCCGTTGCTGAGCAACAACAATTGGAAAATGACACAGTGCAGAGCTAGCAATGTTAGTAACAGATGCAAAGGGAGCTAATGCAGCAGTGGCAATGGTAGTGTCATAGGCAACAATACAATAGCAGTAGTAGCACAGTGTTTGTGGCAGCAATAGTACGGAAAGAAGATGCTTCAGAGACAGAGCATCATGTAGTTAGACATTGTTGCTCGACCACTTTCCTCGCTAAGAGGGAGTGTTAGTTTTTGGTAGCATCGATGTGCTCTAGCCATGAAAATTGGTGGAGAGGCTAAGGCACGAGTTCTAAAGAACCCAAAAAC
>APFE030565998.1:40245-89193 GCA_000404065.3 Pinus taeda | reverse complement strand
ATTATTTTAGTGGACCACACACAATTTGTATAGTAAATTTCTTAATATGTTAAGTTTTTTATGGTCAAATTTAACTACCCTACTTTAATATTAGTTATTTTTTATTAATCTTGGTTTTCAAATATTAGATATTATATATAAATATCACTTGAGTCTATAACAAATTAAACCATTCATTTTTAGTATTTGGATTTGATTGTGTTAAAGTAGCTTTTGAGAAAAGTATTATCACCCATGGTTTGGTTATAGTCAATGGTTTTGTACTTTATATTTGTCCAATTTATTAATTTTTGTTCATTAAATTTTCTTTTATAAGTTAAAATGACTGAGTTAAGGGGAATTATTTGATGTTCATTTACATTTTAGATATTATATTTTAGATGTTTTAATTTGAGTATTAATTGAAATATATGAAGCCAATTTTTTTTTTCTTTTTTTTTCGACATTTAAAAAAGGTTGACATACAATCTTACAGTATGCATATACATCTCCCCTATACTGGGCTATAGTGTCTCTCGGAGCAATCATTGCTTTGTTAATCTAATCTTCAAGTAAGCACTTTCCTTAACTTCTATGTGTTTAGGTATTCATTTATCATTGCATCTCAAGAAACCCTAGTGTCTATAAGTCTTTATCTAGTCTAGGTATATGATATATTGCTCCTTTATTAAGAATAATTGAGCCTTGTCCAACAAAGGGTATCTTGACCTAGCCTACTTGCATCACCTGGAGTTTTATAACTAAATTATCCTTATAGGTGAACACAGGGAAACCTCCCATGTGGTGAAACTCCAATAAATAGAAGGATGTCCTAAGGTGAGATTGGCAATATCCTTCATTGTTGCTATGAGATCTGGCCCTCGCCTTGTGAACCCGATCACAAGGCTTGCTAGATTTCATGGCAACATTACCAATATGAATGGTTGTGGATCAAACTTCTTACACTTTGCGACACAATTGTGTGTGTGTGTGTGTGTGTGAGAGAGAGAGAGAGAGTGAGAGCATGCAAAATAATCTATGTGGAATCTAATGGTAATTGGTGATACACTTTTCTCATATTCCTACCAACATGAGTTGTTATGGAACGAAATCCCTACACTTTGCAAAACTAAATCGCATATATAATTGGTATGGATTAAACACTTTACATTTATCAACACAAAATTTTGTGTATGTGTGTGTGTCTGAGAGGGAGGTAATTAGCATGTCAAATAACCTACTTGGAATCTAAGGGTAATTGGGGATACATTTTTCATACTACTACCAATATGAGTTGTTCCAGAACAACAACCTATTCATACTCTAAGGGTGATTGGCATCGCATTCTTCATACTAAGTATCTCATGGGATAGAGAATGCTGAAGAAAAAACACCCACTTCATTTCCTCCTTGGGGATGTTACCCAACAATCTACTCTCCTTGGTGATCAAATCCCATGATTCATATAGTTTCATACAAAATAGAAACTTGTTAGAATAGAGATATTATTTTTTATTTGGGAAAAACAAAATGAATGTATTTTAAAAATACACAATTCACCTATTTCACCCAATATGATAGCAATCTAATTTATGCCCGTGGTTGCAAATCTAGGTTCAAGTCAAGAAGGTAGAGGTAGAATTGGCACATCTCCTACAACTAATGGAATTATGGGGTTTGTCTCCTTGCACCATGAGCCAAGTTCAACTAGAATTTCACTCCCCTTCGAACTTGATTCATTCATGTCGGTCCGACAACAAGACACACCACAAGGTAGGCCACCTAGTTTGGAAATACAATGAATGTCAAAGTCAATGACATGAGCGCCATAGCTACCTATAACCCACCTTCTTCTTTATCGTCCAATGACAAGTTCCCCAATTTGGACTTGGCTGTTTTGATGGAGAAGCAATCAAAGCTATAGGTAGACAATAGATGGGACAGCCCCAAATCGTTGATGATAAATCATTTACTAGGTAGGGCCCAAATCCCAATGATTGTGACCCACCTGCAAACTTGGATCCATTGTTGCTACCTGACTTTATGTTGATCTCTATTATAGCTACCTGATTTCCTTTTGAGCAACTAGAAGTAATCAAGAATACCATCGTTCCCTCTACCATGGAAAGAAGAGTGCCCACAAGGTTCTAAGGATTCCTTTTGAGCAATTAATTTCTTTAAAAGTAATCAGGAAAAATAAGGCATGAAAACCTGAAATGCCGATTATAAACAACCACTATAGAGAGGAGACCACAGAAATTGGAAGCATACAAACACAACAAATAAAATTTGAAGTAAACAAATACCAACCTTGTGCAACTCTGCAATGTGGTACAAAGTCGGACTATATTTAATGTGGCTGAAATGTGGTGTTGGTTTCATGTTCTCAAGTCTTCAACATTTAAACTCCTCTCAAGCTCTTCCCTAGGGTCCAAGAATCCCATGTTGGCCTTCCAAACTCTCAAGCCTCGGCTCTCAAACAATACAATCTAATGACCACTAACTTAACATACTCACACACATGAATTAGCAAATGCACTCAAAATCAGTGGCAGAACCAATATCTTTTATTCTTTCAGAATGTGTGATAACAATGATATTTTCATGGCTTTACAAAACTATTTTAAAAGCGAGTTTAGGGTTACAAACTTACAATAAGATTTACTTTTAATTTTTATTTTTTTCAGTTTTTCATTAAGGTTGTTTCTCATTACATGGCCTATGTTTCTCGAGAAATGCCAACAACTTCTTGAAGAAACAACCAGGTTTTTGCAAGAAATGGAGGGGCCTTCCTAGGATATGGATTAATCGTCAAGAAACCAAAAATGGGTACTATAAATGGCATTTCTTACAGGTTTCTTAAAAGTGATGGCATTCACCAAAAAATGGTACCTCAATGTGAGGTTACTGGTAAAGTGTGAAGAAGCTACGCCATGCTTCTAGGGGATACAGTTAGTCAGAAAGACAAGAGGCTCTCGAGGAAAGATTGAAATAGCAAGCTTTATTTGGCTAAAGAAAGGAAGAAATTTATTAGACCATAACATTGTAAACAAATTATAGTTTTATAAAAAAAAATTGGTCACTAGCTTTGCTATATTTTCAAATACTAAAAGATCTTGAAATTTTAATCTATGAACTTGGGGGGATATGTTCCATGCTTTTAACCTGTCTAGTTCTTTTTCATCCAGCTGGCCACTGTACAGACGCTTTTGCAACTTTTCATCCACCAGATTAACATGCTCTTTCCCAATGTCTAGCGAGTATCCCACAATTGGCACACCAAGTAAATATGCAACTGCACATTTGCAAAAGTTATCCCAAGGTCATGACAGAATGATTGAATTCAATATTTTGTAAATTAGTATCGGACCAGATATATAAACTCAGTGATATATAAAATAAGATCCAATTTTGTCATTGATATTTCTTTGACATCTGCTTATACAGAAATATATATATTCTCCTCACGTTAGGGAAAGCCTTGTTGAAAGCTTGTACAAAAACAGAAACTGAAAGCATATCTGCATGGATTTCATGAAACACTAATTATTCAAAATTTATGATAATTATGATAATGAGATGACTGAATGTGACTGTTAAATATTAGCAGTTTTTGTATAGAACTAGAAAATGCTATAACTCAACCTGCCCCAGAAATGGATTCTAATACCATTATGTATTTGTGTTGTATTAAGCCTGCTGACCATGTATAGAGGGTGTATCCATTAGTCAAAAGGGCATTCAATAAGGTCATAAAATTGACACTGTGGCTGGACAAGTTTCCAACAATGTTAAAATACAGTGCTAGCTGGAAATTTCAACAACTGAATTTCATGACTAATAGAATCTTCATTGAAAATTGGTAATTACTATTACATGATATCTAGATACGAAAAGATAATACTATATCAATTTTATTAATGTCAACGGATGACCAAAAAACATAGATTTTTACACCATAAGGACCATAACTTCCAGGAAGTTCCCCCTCAAAGGGAAAAGGGGCTCTACGAAAAATGCCATGAGCAGGGAATTCAAAATTCCATGGATTATCGTAAGTCCACTTCATTCAAACCATAGAACTTTGATGGATACCCTGACCCCATCTATCAATTGCCTGACAAGCATCAAGGGTGGTTGCCTAAATTTGATTGAAGTAATGTCTCTAGTGCCCAAAAGCATGTAGATGGCTTTCTATGGGAAATTACTTTCAGATTTTCATTTTATAAAGAAATTGTTGTGGACCAACTAGTTATAGCTGATGTTGCTATGATTCTCTTTGAATTAACACTTAAGGGAAGCGCTTGGGATTGGTATAGTAAATTGTGTCCAGGAAGCATCTTTGCCTTTAATCAATTTGAGGATATTTCTATGGAAAGGTGGGATGGTTATCAAAGCAAGAAAAGTGGTCCTAGCACTACTCAAGTAAATGAAGAAAAGGCAGGCCCCTTTCTAGGCCATACAGATGAAATTAGCAGTGAAGGTGGAAAAGGGGAAGAGGACCAAGAACAGTCTCTCTTATCTGATCAACATAAAGAAAGTGATAAAAAGAATCATGAAGATAGCCCCATCTTCTTTGCGAATTGTCTCCCTGTTAATTTTTGTATCTTCTATGCTTAAGAGCAATTTACTTCAATTTCTTTATTAGCCCAATATCAATATCCAGTTTAGCAATCACATCAGCATGATAGTAAAATGCAGATAGAACATAAACATAAACAGTAGCAAACAAGCCAAGACAAGAGGACACAAGATGTGGCACCAGCCAGGGACAAATCCCAATGTGGGGAAACCCTTGATCAATTCTTCTTATATTCTTCAATAGTTCAACAGAGAGAGATAGTACAAATTTACAAGTCGATTATTTATGACAGCAGCAGAAAAGCCCTAACCAGAAAAGTCAACGCTGGTCAAACATGGCAGAATTCTTCCTCTAAGCAGCTCGGTCAAACCCAGTCAACTTCAACCTCCAACAGAAAACCCAAACAGTCCAAAACAGTCTGAAAAACTCAGTCAAAGTCTGGTCAACTGAAGTCAAATTGCAGCCAGCAACTAGGGTAGTCAATGCTGGTCAAACCAGAGGTCAGATCACCTCGATTTCTGTGCCCATATCTGCAGCCGGCCTAGGAGAAGATGCCACACCCAAAGCACAGACAAAGAGAGGTCAACGCTGGCCAACGCAGCCCAAAAGACAGCCTTCTGAAATTCGATCAACGCAGTCAAACAACCAAACAGAAAGTGCACTTCCTTTGCACGTGTGAGAGATTGCTGCCCAGATTAGCATACCCAATCAAGTGAGAGAGAGATGTGATGAGATGAGATGATGAAATAATGCCTTGAGGTCTCCTTTTATATGCAACGTTGAGGATGAACTGGGGGTAAAAATGCCTGTTTTGTTTCCTGGCCGACCTTGACAATTTGTCAATAATACAAATAAATTCATATCTTCATTTTTACATGTCAGAATCGGATGATCTTTAAATCAATCCTACACCTCTTGAAGAGAAGAATCCAAGAAAAATATCAGCTTCCATAAATAAGGTGACCCATATGGCGTTTGGCCCTAGTTGCCAATTTTAACGGTCCCTCTCAACTAGAGAGAACTCCATCTGCTAATCCATCTGCCAGTCGATACTGTCTCTTCCATCAATGCACTGCTCTACTCTTCTCTGTTGAACTATGAAGAAGAAGAAGTGATCGAGAATGTATCATACCATTCTCTACTAACCCGAAGTCAGTCCCAGAAAGAGAGTGTCTCATACCACTCTTACTGACCAAAAGTCAATTGCAATCAAAAGAGAGTGTCTCATACCACTCTCATTGACTCGAAGTCAATTCCAATTGATCCCAGATCAATATCATCCTAGCATAGGGAGTACAGTAGTACACGATGCATCCATCGGTATTACTATGGTCCCTATCCTCATTTCCCTACTGATTGGCTAGATGAGAGGTACTTCCCATGAGTCCCAAACTACATGGGTAGGATGTCTCAGCAGGAGAAGGATGAACCACTCATCCTGCCTACATGTCGCCATGGGGTATCATAGGGGAAGGCTAAACCGCTCACCCTATACACAACAAACCACTAGGGGAAGGTTGAACCACTCACCCTATGGTTGCTCATAGCTCCAAGAAGTACCCCAAGCCCCTCAGAGCTCCTAGAGCTCAATGTTCATATCATACAGGACCCTCATAAGAGGGTCTCTTCACAACTCCTAGTCGTTCTTGGAAAGTCAAGAATTTGACCTTTTCTAGGGGTTTTGTCAGAATGTCGGCGACCTGCTCATCAGTCCCAATGTGATAGAGCCTTATTGCTCCTCATTGTACCATATCCCAGATAAAGTGGTACTTGATATCTATGTGCTTGGAGCGATCATGAAATACGGGATTCTCTGATAATCGAATCCCACTCTGGTTATCGCAGAAGATCACGGTAGTATCCAGCACATGTCCAAACAACTCACTGAAGAGCTTCCTCAAACAGATAGCTTCACAAGAGGCCATACTCGCAGCTATGTATTCGGCCTCAGCAGTGCTCAAGGCAACCGACTTCTGCTTCCTGCTCATCCAGGTTATCGAAGCAGAACCCAAAGAGAAACAACACCCTAAAGTGCTCTGGTGATCCACCACACTGCTAACCCAATTAGCATCAGAATAACCATGCAGCCTCACATCTCCGGCATTGTATCTCAGTCCATGAGTGATAGTGCCCCGAAGATATCTCAAAAGATTGTTGGCACCAATCCAATGTATGTGATGAGGCTCAACCATATATTGGCTCAACATATTAACTGCAAAACATATGTCTGGATGGGAGTTCACTAAGAACATCAACTCTCCTATGAGTTGACGATACTCAGAAGCATTTCCCAATTCAGGTCCGGCAGCACTACCACATAACTCTTGAAGTTAAGTTCCATCGGGGTAGTCACAGGCTTGCAATTCACCATCCCAAATCTTTCCAATATCTTCACAACATATTTTCCTTGAGATAGGAAAATTTCTCTTGGCTTTTGCCAGACTTTCAATCCTAGGAAGTAGTGCATCAGTCTTAGGTCCTTCATTTCAAATTCAAAAGCCAAATCCCTCTTACATTTGTGAATGAGAGGGTCTGCGCTTGTCAGAAAGAGGTCGTCCACATAAAGTACCAATATCAAATATTTATCATTTTCAACCTTAAAGTAAAGGTTTGGATCGGCTTCACTTCTAGTGAACCTCAGCTTCATCAAATAGCTATCAATCCTCTCATACCAAGCCCAGGGTGCTTGCTTCAAGCCATAGAGGGCTTTCTTCAACCTGCATACATGAGATTCCTGCTCATGAACCTCAAAACCCTCACGTTGTTCCACATAGACTTCCTCTTTGATCGAACCATGCAAAAAAGCAATCTTGACATCCATCAGATGTAGGTTCCATCCTTGTGAGGCAGCAAGGGCTATGATCGAGCGGATGGTGGTGTATCGAGCAACGGGTACAAATATCTCATCATAATCTACACCTTCCTTTTGAGAGAAGCCTCAACAACAAAGCAAGCCTTGAACTTTTCTGCACTTCCATCAGCTCCATGCTTGATTTTGTACAGCCACTTAAAGGTGACAACCGATTTGTCCTAGGGTCTAGGGACCACATCCCAGACATCATTCTTCATAATATACTCGTATTCTTCATTCATTGCATCATTCCATACTTGTTGCTTCACGGCTTCTTCAAATGATGAAGGTTCATTTTGAATGATAGAGCTCATGGCAGTCAAGTATCCTTGATACCCGTTCGACTTCTTGCTCTCACAGAAAGTCCCCCTTGGTGGAATATGTCTCTCGGCATCTTCGAGAGTCTCCCTAAGCTGTGAGGATCTCCTCTTGGAGGAGGAGGGATCTTGGGGAGGAGGATCAATGAGATTGATAGGTTCATCAACATCAGGCATCCTCTCATCCTCTTTTTCACTTTGTCTTCCGGTGTCAACTTCTTTGTCCTTCCTTGGGATAGGAAGGTTGATGACCTTGTTGAGGGCCATATCTTCATCAAAGGTGACATCATGACTTATCTCAACTTCTCTGACCAGCCACATAAATTCTATAGTCCTTAGAATTTTCGCTATAGCCCACAAAGATTCCTTTCTTCCCAGATGCACCCAATTTGCTTCTTTTCTCTTTCGGCACATGAAAATATACAGGACTTCCAAAAATTCTAAAATGAGAGACATTGGGTTTCTTACCAATGAACATTTCTTCCAGAGTCTTGGAGTCAAATACTTGATGAGGGCATCGGTTTTGAACATACACGGCGGTATTTGCAGCTTCGACCCATAGAAACTTCGGAAGCCCTTGATCATGAAGCATGGCACAAACAACTTCCACAATAGTATGATTCTTCCTTTCAGCCACGCCATTTTGCTCGAGAGTGTATGGCGTTGTGGTCTCCCTCTTAATGCCAGCTTCTCTGCAATAATCATGGAATTCATTTGATTCGTACTCAGTCCCATTATCATTCCTCAATACCTTGATTTTCTTCTCAAATTGGTTTTCGATCATGGCTTTGAAGTGACTGAACCAAGTAAACACTTCATCTTTCTTTTTCAAGAAGTAGATTCAAGTCTTGTGAGAATAGTAATCCGTAAAAGTGAAATAGTATAAAGTATCCTCCCAAAGAATTTACGGGTATCATACCAGATATGTCAGAGTGGATCAGCTGCAATATATCTGTGGTCTTGCTATTACTTGAGGGGAATGGTCCCCTTGTAAGTTTTCCCTCGGCACATCCCGAACATACACCTTCATGCTCTACTTTGAACTCGGGCATACCTGTCACCGTCTGTCTCAAATCAGGAAGAGCCTTATAATGAAGATGGGAAAACCTTCGGTGCCATAGTTCAGATTGTAGAGATGTGTCGCAAGACATAGCTCCCAATGCACTTCCTCCAACTTGATACAAATTGTCAACCCTGAACCCAAGAGTAAAAGCATCTTTAAAATTCCTTTTCCAAACACATACCTTTCCATCGATGAATACCACCTTGTATCCTTTGTCTTCCATTGCTGAAATGGACACCAAGTTCTTCTTGAGATCAGGTACATATAGAACTTCTTGTAAGTGAATCGTGTTACCTTGATTCAATTGAAGGGTAACATTTCCTATTCCTTTCACGGTATAGGTGGCATCGTCTCAAAGTTTATCTCTTTCTCTATCAGATTAGAGAGAGCTTCCTTATATCCAGTGAAGTGCCTTGAGGCACCACTGTCAATTAGCCAATTCCCCAAAGTGTCTGGAGGAGAGGTAGTGGAGAGGGCCGATATAAGATAGTACTCCTTTTTCTTATTGTTAACAACATTTGATTCTTCATACCTGGAGTTCCTTGCTTTCTTGGAGGGTTGGCCATTTCCTTGATGTCCCGCATTCCTTTTTCCTTTGCCATTGAACCTGCCATTCCTTTGATTGTTGTTGTTGAAGCTGCCCCTAGAGTGATTGTGATCATCATCATGTGATGTGTCCCTTCTATTTGGACACTCCCTTTCATAGTGGCCAAACTTATTGCAAACAAAGCACTTGCCCTTCCTTCCACCCTTAGATCTAGGCTTTCGATTGAAATGACCTTTAGACCCTGCATTATTTCTCCTTTTGGCATGAGCGGAGAAAGCAGTGAGGTTGCTTCTATTAGAAGGTATTTCTTGCTCCACCATTCTTGTTTCTTCTTGAATGCATCTCGACATCAATTCTTCAAACCCTGGAATTTGATCATTATTGAGAATAGTGGTTCTAAATATATACCACTCGGGTGGGAGTCCTCCAAGGGTAGTGATGGTGAGTTCCCTGTCAGGAATGACCTCTCCAATTGACAGAAGATCATTCTTGATCTCAGTGATCCTTAAGAAGTAGGATTGAATATCCTCATCCTTGCCCTTCTTAATATCCTTCATCTTATGTTTGAGAAATAAAATTTGATATACATCACTAACCTTCAACATGCTGATCAACCTATTGTAGATCTCCTTGGAGGTGTTCAAATCGAAGATGTAGGCCACCAAACGCTTGTTAATGGAATCTTTGATAAGCTTCTTTGCTTTGACTTTAACCTTATGTTGATTTGGGGTAGCATCGGATGTGCTCTAGCCACGAAATTTGGTGGAGAGGTTGGGGCATATGAGATCTCCAATACCCAAAAAGGGTTTGGGCAGATTCTAAACAGATCATGAGATATTAAAATAATTAATATTTTTAATGGAGTCCCTAAGTCTAAACTTAGGGAAAATAAAATATTAATATGTATTAATATGAATCTATGTTAGAGTGGTCCAAAAAACATGGATCAAGCCAAATCTAATCTTAGCCGTTGATTAGGGACTTAATCTCAGCCGTTGAGATGTCAACAGGAAAAGTATAAGAGGAGGCTTGAGGGTCACTTTGAGAATACACCAGAGTGATCAGCCATTCTATTCTCTAGAGCGAGGTTTGCTAAGAGAGATAGAATCAATGATCAGGAGAGCAACTGAGGGGCATTGAGTACAGAGAGATAGAGAGGTAGAGATAGTGTCAGGATAGCAGCAGAGCAGCGAGAGAGAGAGACACAGGAGAAGCTAGTGCTTACGTAGGGCCATGCAAAGGCAGCTAAGTGTTGCACAGAGCACTAGAGGGGCCAGCGTAGTTGACACAGAGGCTTAGAGAGCTGACGTAGGGCCTCCTAGGGCTAACGCAGTGCCAGCGTTGGGATAGGAGAGGCTGACGCAGTCGAGATTGGGTAGATGTTGGGGTTTCTAGGGCAGATTGGTGCTGAGTAGCTGCCGGAAGGATCATCTAGGGTTTTAGCCAGTAGATTTGTCAAAAACCGAGAGGTATTACTGATAAGGAAATTCTCTGTTGGGTAGGCCAGTTTTGGCACCCAGATTATACTCTGATATTGCTTAATAAGAAAACCCTCAGATAGTTGCATCGGTTTACCCACATTGGGTTTTTCCGGGGACATCAGTCCAAAAACAATGGTTTCATGTAGTGTGTTTGTTCTTGTTTCTTTTAGTTGTTGATCTGCAATATGTTGAGCATGCACTAGTGTTTAATTTCAGTATTTACATTGTAAATAACTTGTTAAGGAAAAATATCAAGTAGGTAGGAATAAATTGGAAAAAGTGCATGAAGGGTTTCTAACTAAGTAAACTTAGAAACTTCAACACCTTATTGTATTTGGACTTTGTAGCAACTGGTGCATTTGAAGGAGGCTCAGGGATTTTACCCTTCGCATAATCCAACACTTCTTGTTCTTCCAAAGACAGATCGAGAGACATCTTCCATCCATGATAGTCAGACTTTTCACGGAGCTTGTCTTCAGCCGGGAATTGGGACGAGGAACCCATTGAGCCTTTTTGTCCTTGTCCAACTATCTTCGGTGATTGCTCTTTCACTCTTGCTTGGCCTTTGTCTTCACCTCAGCTCTGATACCATGTTAATTTTTGGTATGTTCTATGCTTAATAGCAATTTACTTCAATTTCTTTATTAGCCCAAAATCAATATCCAATTTAGCAATCACATCAGCATGATAGTAAAATGCAAATAGAACATAAACATAAACAGTGAAGACAAGCCAAGACAAGAGGACACAAGATGTGGCACCAACCAAGGACAAACCCCAATGTGGGGAAACCCTTGATCAATTATTCTTATATTATTCAATAGTTCAGCAGAGAGAGATAGTACAAATTTACAAATCTAATAATTTATGACAACAACAGAAAAGCCCTAACAAGAAAAGTCAATGCTGGTCAAATAGGGTAGAATTCTTCCTCTAAGCAGCTCGGTCAAACCCAGTCAAATTTGGCCTCCAACAGAAAACCCAAATAGTCCAAAACAATCTGAAAAACTTAGTCAAAGTTTGGTCAACTAAAGTCAAATTGAAGCCAACTACTAGCGCAGTCAACATTGGTCAAACCAGAGGTCAAATCACCTCGATTTCAGTGCCCAAATCTGCAGCCTGCCAAGGAGAAGATGCCACACCCAAAGCGCAGACAAAGGGAGACCAATGCTAGTCAATGCAGCCCAAAAGACAACCTTCTAAAATTCGGTCAATGCAGTCAAACAACCAAACAAAAAGTGTCTTTCCTTCACACGTGTGAGAGATTGTTGCCTAGATTAGCGTACCCAATCAAGTGAGGTGAGAAAAGATGTGATGAGATGAGATGATGAAATAATGCCTTGAGGTCTCCTCCTTTTATATGCAACGTTGAGGATGAACTGGGGGGTAAAAATGCCTGTTTTGTTTACTGGCCGACCTTGACAATTTGTCAATAATACAAATAAATTCATATCTTCATTTTTACATGTCGGAATCGGATGATATTTAGATCAATACTACACCTCTCGGAGAGAGGAATCCAAGAAAAATATCAGTTGTCATAAATAAGGTGACCCATATGGATTTTGGCCCTAGTTGTCAATTTTAACACTCCCTAACTTTGTG
This sequence comes from Pinus taeda, assembly GCA_000404065.3. Taxonomy (NCBI): domain Eukaryota; kingdom Viridiplantae; phylum Streptophyta; class Pinopsida; order Pinales; family Pinaceae; genus Pinus; species Pinus taeda. The sequence continues at coordinate 76,768 of APFE030565998.1, read as the reverse complement.
CATATCATGAAACTTGAGACAGATGACCCTACTGCCCCTTTAGACATTGACATGAATGGTTACTTACCTATCGAAGAAGGGAAATGGGAAATCAATTGCTATCATTTTGACAAAGACCCTATCTACGACATCAATGATGATATCAATAGGACCCTTGTCTTTCCTCATGATCTGGGGATTGCAGTTGAGTCACATGTGGACCCTTTCCTCAAACCTTCTTACACAACCAGTACTAGTGATGAACCTTTTTCCCCTTCTGTGAATGGTTTTGAGGAAAAGAAGTTCACTACGTATGTCAATTCTTCCCAGCCACCCCTTCAAGATGATGAGCACACAGTGGTTGCCCCTTTTAATATTGATCATCACATGAAGCAACCATCTTGTTGTAGTTATCCCTCTGCTTTTCCTCCCCATCATGGCCTCTCAATACTAGTAAAACATGACATCACTAGAAAGGGTCTTGATAGGAAATTCATGACATCGATTGTTCAATCGTCCATTCTCTATTTGTAAGAGAAGATCTATTTATATAAGTCAGTGTCCTTCCCTTCGTGCATAATGATTTTCCATGATGTCTAGACCTCTTATTTTCCTACCACACACTTGGTAGACGTTACAGGGCCTAGATGAGGATGTGTCTCACCATGGGAGACAGAGGGAGAGCTTATGTCATCACTAGCCCTTACAAATGGTATGCAAGCATTATCAATCCACTCGGAGACCCATGAGGATGTCATTGTACCCCCACACCCACTTGGAGACACAACATTTGATTAGCTTGGACATCAAGGGGCCACCCCTTTGGTCACTATGTTTGGAGCCTATTCTCTCACCTTGGCACACTTTGAACTCCACTAGGCTTCTTCAAGGGCCCAACGACTCATTGTATTCACTATTTTTCCCTCTTTGGAGGCTTATTTTTGTATTATGGAGCTATCTTGGTGGGCTTGTCACCAAGGGATGTTATTATTGCACATTATTTTATTGTTTGGGGCTTACTTAGACCATTTAGGCTATTCGAACCCCCTTATGGATTGTATAAATAGATGAGAGGCTCATTCATTTCTCTCATCACATTTTTGGATTGGACTATCTCTTCCTGAGAATTTCAGCTAGCCTCTTTGATGGATTAATTGGATTTCTAAATGCATTTCGATGTTTGGAAAGCTTATCTTTTGTCTTGGAGCTTCGATATTTTTGCACATTGATGATTGGAGGATTTTTGCTATACTAGTAAGTGTCATTTTCATGTTCTAATTTACATGTATTGTCACTTATGTAATGTATGAATGTTTTGTGCTGAGGAAGTTGGTGTAGTTGCCTTTAAGAAATGTGAATTTGTTAAAATTTGTCTTTGTGAGGGCTTTTCATATGTTTCATGCAAATTATGGTGAACAAATGTCCTAGAGGTACATGATTATTCATTATTACCTTGATAAGTCATCAATTGCAACATCAAAGAAGTATAAACTTTCCTGGTGACGTATTTGTTGCCTATAGGGCTATGCGAAGTTGCTAGGATACTCCTTGATTAGGTATAAGACATTTCTAAACATTGATTTGCATTTACTCCATTCTCCCAATAGGCTAGGCACTAGTCTAGTCCAAAGGTGATCCCAAAAGGGAAAATTCTTTTAACCTCCTTCCTTCTTTTCTAAGCCTTAACCTAGTAGGCCTCCTAGGGAATCACCTAAAATCATTTCTAGCCATTGAAAATCCTTGAAAATTGACCAATTATTGCATTGGGGTCTTCTTGAGAGGTCCTCCAAATTTAAGGTTGATCCCATAGTGGAATCTCAAGATATTCCAAGCCCTAGCTTGAAGACCATTCTCCTCCCTAGGTATCCTTTGGTTAGTGGCTTCATTAGGATCATTGCACTCAAATTCCAAGACAAACTCAATTCCTTTGATCCTATTCTCCTCCCAACTTGGTCAAGACCATCAATTTGTTGTTGCAAACCAAACCCTTGGCCTTGTTCGGATCCAATTGGGCTTCTTCATGGTCCCACAAACTTGAAACTTCAATCTCACAAAGGAAACCTAGAAACCCTTTCTCTTTTAGGGTTCCTTAATCTTGGGCTCTTTTTTTCAAGTAGCACTCCTCAATCTCGAGGTCTCGGTATCCTCATATCCCTTCTAAGAGAGCCCTCCATCTTGCTTCCATAGCAAGTAAGCCCATTATTTGAGCCTCTCTTGTGAATAGGCTTTAGGAATCACCTTTCATCCCATCATTGATATATCTTTTCTAGTGATTCCTCTCACAGCGAGACTCCTCCCATCAATGAAATTCTGTAAAGAGTAGGGAGCTTTAGCTGAGGTGACAGTGGGCTATCGCTCTATTGTTGCTACCTGACCTAGTAGTTGCTCCATAGGATCCCCTCCTAGGACCCTTGCTAGTTTGAGCGGTAACAGGTCTTAGGAGGGAAACCTACGAAGAAACTACTAGACCCAAGTGACAACAATGCGACAAAGACCCACAATCACCTTAGTCAGTGTCCCCTGCTCTTTATAGACTTTCATTGATGGGAGGAGTCATAGTATGGAGGAAATCACTTGTAATGAAGAGATCAATGATAAGGTATGAAGTGATTCCCAAGGCCCATTTAGGGAGAGGCTCAATTATGGCTCAATGCTTCAAGAGACCCTAAAGGGTTTCCAACAAAGACCTAGACCTAGGGTTAGAGATAGTCAACGATGCTGAGTATGCCTACGGTCAAGACTTCCAATGTGAAATAGGACCTCTCTAGAAGCTTCGCAAAGTGATTGTCACTTGAAAGAGCTTTTGCTTTACTAGAGAGACCTAGAAAGGGCCTAAACAAGACATAGGGTTTATGAGTAATCATGGGAGGAACTCCTCCAAGGTGCTCACTAGGTCAAGATAGGTAGGGAAAGGGTCTAAATGATCAATTCCTTTGAATACTTTGTGTAGGTGACCCTCAAGAAGATCACCCAATCTAAGACGTTCAAGATGGGCTTTCAAAGTCAAATCTACAACACATGTTTTCTTGCAAACCAACTATAGGAATTCCTTCAAACTTTGAGAATCACTAGAGGAGACAATAGCGCAGATTCCTGTCCAAGTGGTTTTGAGAAATACCTCCTCTAATGAATTCTGCAGGGTGCCCTAACTAGGCCGTCTAGAAAACACACTGAAAAATTTTGGAGAAGAGAGAAGAGAAGGAAAGAAGGGGTGACCAACAAATTTACTTGGACCAATGCCTACTTCCCTTAGGTATGGAGTCAATGATCATTCTAATTTTGCTAAATTTTTCCTCAAGGGGGTCAAAAGGCGATGCCCTAGCAACTACCTTTCAACAATTACCCACCCAAGATCTCTTCACTTTCATGGAAGGAAAACAGGTTTCAATCCATTAAGAACATTCATCTACTTGTTATTCAATGAGTAACATGTGCAATCTACAATCTAACAATCTTTATAATGATATTCAATAAAAATAGTGTTAAGTTATGGTATGTTCTATGCTTATGACAATTTACTTCTTTTCCTTATTATATTCCACAGATTAGCAATCACATGTACATAAAGTAAAGTGCAGATAGAACATTAAACGATCGACAAAAAACAAGCCAAGACAAGAGACACAAGATGTGGCGGCTAGCCAAGGACCAACCCCACAATGTGTGGGGAAACCCTTTGATCAAATCTTCTTTTATCTTCAATAATTCAGCAAAGAGAAATAGTACAATAAATCTGATTCATATCAGAAGTAGCAAACCCTAGATCAACAGCATCATCATTAGCAGCTTCATCATCAAACTAGGGCAGACGATATCTCACAAACTGATCGTCGGATCAGCGTGATTCCACCACCAAAAGTTGCAGATTCCAGAGGAGGTTCAGATGAACCTACAACGTAGTTCAGATGAGGAGATATTCTAGTCCACGCAGATCAAACCTTACTTCTGCAGTTGCAACGTCAGTTTTGGCAGCTCCCGGCTTCAAACTAGGGCAGTCGATATCTTGCAAACCGTCTGTCGGATTGGCTTGATTCCACCACCAAAAGTTGCAGCTTTCAGAGGAGGTTCAGATGAACCTACAACGCAATTCAGATGAGGAGATCTTCTAGTCCATGCAGGTCAATCTTTAGTTCTGCAGTTGTAGCTTCAGTTTCAGCAGCTTTCGACTTCAAATGTGTGAGGGAGAGACCCTTTTCTGCACAATAGAGAAGAGAGTCTTTTCTGCGCAGTAGGGAGAGAGAGAGATGTGATGAGATGAGTGAGTCCAAATGAGGAAAAGTCCTCCTGTATTTATACACAATGTTGGTGTTTGAATAGATGCGACTATTGGGCTTCTAAGCCTACATGAGTTGTAGGTCGGCTTGATAATAATTCCATAATCAAAATAAATTCATACCTCCATGAATACTTATCGGAATCGGATGATCTTTATATCAATCTACACCTCTTGACGAGAGGAATCTAATAAAAATATTGTCAGCCATGAATAAGATGACCACATGAAGTTTTCCCTAGTTGCCAATTTTAACACTCCCTCTCAACTAGGGAGAACTTCATTTGTAGTCTGTCTATCGATCGTTACTATTCATCCATCAAATGCACTGCCCTGTACAGCCTGTCCCTTGCCCTGCTTTGCTCTATTCTGCCTGTTCTGCTTTGTCTTGTTCTGCCCTGTACTGATCTGTATTGTTCTGCTCTGCTTTTGTCCGAATTATGAAGAAGAAGAAATGATCGAGGATGTATCATACTGACTCAAAGTCAGTCTCAGAGTATGTACCATTGGTCCCGACCAGTCTCAACCAACCCAAAGTTAGCATCATAGTGAGTACAAATCCACTGGTCCCAAACCAGTATCATCCTCCACTGGTCCCAAACCAGTATCATCCTCCACTGACTCAAAGTCAATCTCAAAGCACGTACCACTGGTCCCAAGCCAGTCTCAGTCGACCCGAAGTCAGCTTCATAGTAAGTACCACTCCTACCACTGGTCCCAAACCAGTATCGCAATCTCAGAGAGTGTATCACTGGTCCCAGACCAGTCTCAACTGACCCGAAGTCAGCATCATAGTATGTACCACTCTCACTGGTCCCAGACCAGTACTGCACTGACACGAACTCAGTGTCAGAGTATGTACCACTGGTCCCAAACCAGTCTCAACCAACCCAAAGTTAGTGTCATAGTACGATACAACTCCTACCACTGGTCCCAGACCAGTATCATAGATCCCAGATTAATGGAGGTCATCCTAGCATAGGGAGTATGGTAGATACAACGATGCATCCATCGATACTACTATGGTCCCTAACTTCATTTCCCTGCTCATTGATCAAATGAGAGGTACTTCCCTTGAGTCCCAGACTGCATGGGTAGGATGCCTCAACAGGAGAACTAATCAATCTTGTCCTCACAGGAGAACACATCAATCCTGCTACAATCGCCATGGAGAACACATCAATCCAGGCCTTGCAGGAGAACACATCAATCCTACTACAATCACCATGGAGAACACATCAATCCAGGCCTCATAGGAGAACAAATCAATCCTGCTACAATCGCCATGGAGAACACATCAATCCAGGCCTCACGGGAGAACTAATCATCCTGCTACACAGGAGAGCGAATCATCCTGTTCCACAAGAGAGCGAATCATCTTGTCCCACAAGAGAGCGAATCATCTTGTTCCAGTGCGCACCACCAGGGGAGGGTGAGTCACCCTATGGTTGTATGTTGCTCCAGTAAGAACCGCAAGCCCTCAGAGCTCCCAGAGCTCAATGTACGCAACATGCAGGACCCTTGTACAAGGGTTTCTTGACGACTCCAAGTCGTTTGGGAAAATCACAGATTAGATCTTTCCTTGGGGCTTTGACAAGGTGTATCGACCTGTACATCATCATAATGCGATGGAGCCTCCTTGCTCATCGACTTACCATATCCCAAATGATGTCTATCTGCTGGAGCAATCGACGAATACGGGATTCCTCAATAATCGAATCCCACCTCTGGTTGTTACAAAGAATCATAGTGGTATGTGTTCAAACAGCTCAGTGAAGAGCTTCCCCAACTAGGCAGCTCCATACGAGATCATACTCGTAGATATGTATCCGATCTCGGCGATGCTTATGGCAATCGACTTCTACTTCCCGCTCATCCATTATATCAAAGCAGAATCCAAAGAGAAACAACACTAAAAAGTGCTCCAGTGATCCTGCACACTACCTGCCTAATCAGCATTCGAATAATCATGCAGTTTCATATTTCCGGCAATGTATCTCAATCCATGAGAGATTGTGTCCTGAAGACATCTCAGAAGATTCTTGGCACCAATCTAGTGAGGCTCAACCAAATATGAGCACACAATGCTAACTGCAAAACATATGTTTGGACGGAGGTTCACCAAGAACACCAACGCGAATGAGTTTTTGAAACTCACAGGCATTTCCCAAATCTGTTCCGACATCACTAACATATAACTTCTGAAAGTTAAGATCCTCGAGGTAGTCACAGGCTTGAAGTCCACCATACCAAATCTTTTTAGAATCTTCACCACATATTTTCCTTGAGATAGGAAAATTTCCCTTGGCTTCTACCACACTTCAAGTCCTTGGTTCTTCATTTCAAATTCAAAAGCCAACTCCCTCTTACATTTGTGAATGAGAGGGTATGCACCTATTAGAAAGAGGTCATCCACATACAACACCAGTATGAGAGGCTTGTCATTTTCGACCTTAAAGTAAAGGTTAGGATCGGCTTCACTCCTAGTGAATCCTAGCTTCATCAAGTAGCTATAGATCCTCTCATACCATGCTCGGGGTGCTTGCTTTAGCCCATAGAGAGCCTTCTTCAACCTGCATACATGAGATTTTCACCCATAAATCTCAAATCCTTCGGGTTGCTCCACATAGACCTCTTCTTTGATCGAACCGTGCAAGAACATGGTCTTGACATCCATCTGATGTAGGTTCCATCCTTGTGAAGCCACAAAGGCTATGATCAAGTGGATGGTCGTATATCTGGCAACAGGTTCAAATATCACATCATAGTCTATACCTTCCTTCTGGGAGAAACCACGAGCAAAAAAATGAGCCTTATACTATTCTGTACTTCCATCTGCTGTAGCTTTATCTTGTAAAGCCATTTTGAAGTAACAATTGTCTTGTCATGGGGTCTAGGAACTACTTCCCAGACATCATTCTCCATAATGGTCATAGCATCCTTCCATACTTGATGCTTGACGACATTTGAGAATGATGAAGGCTCATTTTGTATGATTGTGCTCATACTAGTCAGGTATCCCTAATACCTGTTGGGTTTCTTACTTTCATGGAAGGTTCCTCGAGGTGCAACATGTCTTTTAATATCATCAAGTATCCCCCTAAGCCATGAAGGCCTCTTCCTGGAAGAGGAAGGCCTAGGTGGATAAATAGGATCCATCAGTTCTTCCACATCAGGTATTGTTACATCATCTACCCATAGAGACAACTTCCACAATCGTATGGTGCCAAACCATTCCACTCTTGAGTATGTGGTGTAGTAGGCTCCTTCTTAATGCCAACCTTAGGTATTGTTAAACACACATGGGGAGCGAGAAAGATAGGAAAGATAAAGCATGTAGTACAATTTTTATTAACAAAAGATTTACATTTATAGTACATTATGTGACCGTTGGGATTCACATCCCAAGGTCTCTTGGACTGCTTTTTTCCATTCGACTTCCACACTAACCCATTAAGGATTAGGTGTCCAACATTCCCCCCCTTAATCCAAAGGGTTATGTATGAGTCCAAGAAAGCTGTAATACAAAATGTGCAAAAAATGCATGGCAACACTAGGCTGAATGTGCTCTATGAAATGTTGGTATAAAGGGCGATGGTTTAAGGATGGCCACCAACACTGGAACGCTTAGTGCAGTTCCCGGAACTCTTCCAAAACTGGCAAGAAGCTGAAGTCTTCTGCTAGAGGAAGTGATCCTATTATTTTAAAGAGGGAAACCTTCAACCATAAAAGGGAGGTCTCACCCCGCATAAAAGGTAAAACTTCAACCTGAAAAGGGAAGTCTCAACCTGTGATGGTTTAAGGATGACCAACAACTCTGGAATGCTTAATGCAATTCCTGGAACTCTTCCAAAACTGGCAAGAAGCTGGAGTCTTCTGCTAGAGGAAGTGTTCTCAATTTTGTTCTTGGAATTCTTCTGAAACTGGCAAGAAGCTGAAGTCTTGCTAGAGGAAGTGTTCCAGATTGCTACTGAAGGCATGTTCACGGGCATCTTTGTCTCTGGCTACAACTCTGAAACTGGTGTGGCAGGTTGTGGCTCAGGCTTGCTTGATGTGGCTTTGAAGCTTGTAGATGACCATCATTTCCCCCCCTTGTCAGATACAAGGTGAGATGATGGAGAAAACTCAACTACAAGACTGTTCCAATATTCTGGAACAAGTTCTAACATGTGTTTGGAATATCTTCTTGGCTGTTGATGCCCATTGCCAAGAAGCGATCCATCCAAGATGAATCTTTGTTCTTGCAGGACGTTTGTTGCTGAAGCATCTGTGTGAAGAACGGGTGGTTTTATGACAGTGCTTACATGGATGAAGATCAAAACAGTGATCTTTCAGATGACCAACTCGATCACAGTGTTGGCATTTCACGATCTGTTGTTGTTGTTGTTGTTGTGGAAGAAGAGTAGAATCTGGAACAGCTGAAGTTGAACTGTCATGAATGAAACCAGCACTCTGAAACTGAATGGGTTTTGAGTAGTCTGGAATATGAAAGGACAAGTCCTTGTCATATCCAAGACCGGTTTTGTGCTTGTTGTGAACAAGCTGTTCCCAAGGTCTGATGATGGGCTTGGGAAGTGCAGACTGAGTTTCTACATCTGCATGTACAACTGCTGCTTGATTTGAATGCACTGTAACATTATTGACTTGCTGTTTATGGGAGTATGTTTCAATCTTCTGAACAGAAACAGGTTCAGAATGACTCCACTTGTGTAATTCTTCCTGCTGTAGCTTTGTCTCACGCTGCAAAAACTCTATCTTTTCTTGTGCATTTTGTATACATTTTTGAATGTCAGCAATAATGTCTTTATTGATTATGATTGCGCAGTTAGCAGTGGATACGATTAGAGTTCTCAATAACTCTAATATTCTTTCAAGCTTAGCCATTTTTCTACACCTTAAAAAACCATCAAAAACACTATTGTGGAAATTCTTCTTATAATCTTAATTGGTTCATTTGCTATTGTACTGCATTTTCTTCTTGTTGTATCCTTCAAAAATTAGTTTTTTTTTTATTTGTTGTCGCAGGGCTTACATTGTTGCAGGATGTCTAAGCATGTCTTGGACTTCTTCAAAAAACAACTTGTATGTTGGTTGCTGCCATATGAAAAATTTGAAGAAATAAAATGTGTAGCACAAGATTATTTTTCTCAGTGATTTGAATGGACGGTTTTGACACCTAGTAAGTGGTTAATATTATATTCTCTAACATTGACAACCTTTTGCATCTCTCCTTGGACAGAGAATCTGCTGCAAAATTTTGTTCCTTATAAATATGTGAAAATGTCAGTCTTTGAAAATTATTGATCAGCACTCTTATGGGTTGCATCCAATTAAATAACATAGGCTGCTCAAACTTTAATCTCTTCGATCAATAACCACTTTGGAATCGCCATAAACATCCAAAGATAATATTCAATAGCCAACTTAACAAAATAAAACTCTCGAAACACTATAAGGTTTGCCGTATTAATAAATCCAAGCCATATATTCCACCAATAAAATAATAATTTCCAAAATTCAAAACAATATATACCCGCTACCACAAACACTATTAAATGCCACCTAAATAAACCACCTGGAAATGTCAAACTATCTAACTCTCTTGCATGCAAATATTACATTGCCAAACTCTTGGAATAAACAGAATCATCCCTCTGATTGGATTTTAGTCCATGGCGAAGCGTCCATCCACCTTCATCTTTGGTTTAGTGGTGGGCAACTCCAGCAGCGACATCCCAGGGACCTCCAAAACCAAGTTCGTAGGTAATATCAAGCCTCCCACATGCTACTCTACAGAGGTTAAGAGCACAAGAGCTAGACATACATAATGACCGTACCTTGAAAAGTAGCCTGTTAATCCGATTTGCAGTGATGTCAACAGTTTCTTTATCCCGCTTTGTACCAATCTCAGCAATTATCGGATTGTAAACAACACCCACAGTTGGAACCTTTCCAATCATAAGCCCAATTGAAATGCAGACAAAAGGAAACCGTTCAGTATCTTCTCGTGACAGGACTCCTTGAGCGATGATCCCCACGTGGTGAAACAATCGTGGTTTGGCAGAGCGCTAGCTCGTTTAACGTTGGGGCCCGGTCGGATGATGCCGGACCGCTTTCACGGATCTTTCACTGTGACTGTATATACTTTGCATTTGCATTTGGTAGATATTTTGGGCCAACGTAATATAAAGTCGGAGCAGAGGCCTATATATTTCACACTGGTTCTGTTGGGTAGCAGCGTAGTGCAGATAAGTTGTTGTTAAATTGGCTTTGAGTATGCAGAGCTGCTTCTTAATTCTCAGCTTCTACCGAAAAAGAAATTTACTTTCAAAAATAAGGTCACTAAAAAGAACGCCATTCAAAAGCCTGAAAGTGCAGTAAGAAAAGTGAACGATAATAATGTTGTCACTCTCCGAAAAGACAACTATTGTGCTCCTGGTTTCCGAAACAAGGAAGGAATGGTTCTAGTTAATGATTTGGATGCTTCTAAAGATGGGGATTTTGCACTATCGGACTTGGTGAATTGTAAAATTTATCTCCGAGGTCGGTTGAGGGCACTGTTTATTCATAGATTGAAGGGCTGCCAGGTGTTTGCAGGGCCCATTATGGGTTCTGTACTTATAGAATCAGCGGAGAATGAGAGCGCAGGTACAGAGAGCAGATTATGTCAGGACAGAGGCAGCGCTGGTGCGCCAAAAAGCGTTATGTCAGTTATGTCAGGACAGAGGCAGAGCAGCGCTGGACGGACAGAGGCAGAGCAACTTGGACAGCGTTGGTCAGGGAATAATGGACAGCGCTTCTTTCAGGAACGTTAATGGGCAGTGAGGCAGAGAAACGTTCAAGTGAATATAGCAGAAATAAACTGCACAGAAAGGCCATAAACAAATGGCTCAAATTAATTATGCAGCGCAGGAATACGCCTGCTTTGATACCATGTTAAACACACATGGACAGCAAGAGAGATATGAAAGATAAAACATGCAATACAATTTTATTAACAAGAGATTTACATTTATAGTACATTATGTGACCGTTGGGATTCACATCCCAAGGTCTCTTGGACTCCTTTTGTCCATTCGACTTCCACACTAACCCATTTAGGATTAGGTGTCCAACAGCTCTATGTGCTCACAGTGATGAAAATCATTGGTTTTTGGATAGTGGGTGCTCCAGACATATGATAGGTGACAAAACGAAGTTTGTCTCATTGAACAAAAAGGAAGGAAATGTATCCTTTGGAAGTGGATCTGCCAAAATTCCTAGAAAAGGAATTGTTACCCTTGTTAATGGAAAAGGAAAGACTCAAAATGGTTTGCTGGTAGACGGACTCAAACACAATCTCTTGAGCGTTAGCCAAATCTGTAATCAAGGACATAATGTTGTATTTAGCATTAAAGATCGTGAAATAAGGAACTCTTCCTCAGAGAACTTGTGGCGAAAGGAGTTAGAACATCAAATAACGTCTACATTCTGAACAAAATTCAAGAAGATAAATGTTACCTAAGTCAAACAGATGAAAGTTGGTTTGGCATAAGCGACTAGGACATACAAGTTTCGATAACTTGATCAATATTAGCAAGATCAATGCAGTGTGAGACATCCCAAAGTTATTCAAGCCAAATCAAGGCGTATGTGGTCTATGTCAACTGGAAAACAAACTAGAACAATCCACAAGACCAAGGAGTTCTCTACATCAAAACCTTTGGAGATCATTCATGTTGGTTTATGTGGACCAACTAGAACTTTAGCGCTCCAAGGAGAAAGGTGCTTTGCTTTATTTGTTGATGACTATACTAGAATGATGTGGGCATATTTCATAAAATATAAATCTGAAGCATTTGAATGTTTTAAGAATCTTAAAGCTCTTGTAGAAAATGAAAAGGATTCTAAGATTAAATGTCTTAGAACGGATAGAGGGGGAGAATTCACATCAAAAGAATTTGATGAATTCTGTAAAGTACATGGAATCGAAAGAGAACTCTCCATTGTTAGAACACCCAAGCAAAATGGAGTAGTTGAAAGAAGAAACCGAACTGTTCAAGAAATGGCAAGAACAATGTTATTAGCAACTGACTTGCAGCCAAAATTTTGGAGAGAAGCAGTCGGGACAACAGTTTATACCTTGAATCGAACTCAACTAAGACCAAATAATGAGAAGACTCCTTATGAATTATGGAAAGGACACCCTGCTTCAGTAAAATACTTCAAGATTTTTTGAAGCAAATGCTTCATAAAAATCAATGATGACTCACTAGGAAAATTTGATTCTTGAGTTGACGAAGGAATATTCCTTGGATATTCTACTAGGAGCAAAGCCTAAAGTGTTATCAATCTCAGGAAAAATCCAGTGATGTACTCAAAAGACCAAACATATACCAATCAAGTATCATTTCCTTCGTGAACAAGTAGCTGAACAAAACATAAAGTTGGAATATATCAATACAAAGGAGCAGATTTTTTATATTTTCACAAAATCTCTTCCATAAGAAGCATTTGAACATCTTCGCCAAAAGATGGGCGTTATTTCTCTAGCATCACACTAAGTTAATTCTTAAGATATTGCATGACAGGGGAAGCAGTTTGACAGGGGGAGTCCTTGTGCACTCCTTTGAGATTGATGTCAAAGGTGGAGAGAAGAAAGATATTGTCATCCAATGACAAAGGGGGAGATTGTTAATCTAGTAGTCATTGATGTCAACATATTGAAGAATATAAGGACATGCTAGCAATCAATGAAGAAACCAAACGATGAAGAAGCCCAACACTCAAAGACACTTTTCCCCATGGTGGCAATCAATGAAGAAACCAAATGATGAAGAAGCCCAACACTCAAAGACACTTTGCCCTGCCTCCATTTCTACACTATTAAATGATCAGTCACATCAAATAATACTTTTTTCATCTTAGAAAAGGAATTTCATCATGAGACCTGGACCATCTGAAAGGGCATAATTTTAACTTTCTAATGAGCTATTATGTGTCTCGAAATTCCAAATAACGAGAGAGAAATTGATTTTTAAAGATTAAATTAATTCTTTGCCTATTGAGCCGACCTGTATTAAGACACGTCATGTTGGCTTGACCTAGAAGATGTGATTGTTCATTGTGAGGATGTAGAACGTGTATAAACAAGAGGTTAGACCTTTGTTTCAAGGACAAGAATTCAGTGAAAAAGATAGTCAAGTAATTCAGACTGTAGAAGAAGAATAAGGAACAGAAAGCTCACATCTTGTGAACTTGATATCAAAGTCAAGGGCAGTCTCAGCACAGAACGGAGATTATCTACACCTAAGGAGTGTGGACTTCTGGATAGATCTTGTGGCAGTTTCAGTGCGGTCTAGGGTTATAGTCTAGCAGTAAAAGATTGCGGACTGTACAGCAATGAAACTCTTGTGTTAATGACTATAGTCTAGTGTAAGTATGGGCTAGGGACAGCGTGAAAGTACAAAGTATTAATTGCGGGTTTGTGATAGTGTGAGAGACACAATTTAAGGATATATCTCTCGATCTAGGGACAGATTTGGAGAAGGAGCATCTGCAGACTGTGATAAACACTTGTGCATCTTTAACTCAGATTCAATGGTTTACACCACAGTCCTGTAACAACAATATCCTTGCATAAATAGCAGCACACTCTTATAGTGGTGACCTTTTTTTGCTTTGACTGATGTCTCCATACAGAGGTCAGATTGGAGGACTGTCTTTCGACCATTACAATGACAAAGCAGGATCTGTACCTCGGGTCTGTCGTTCTATACCTTGGAGAACTGTAACATGGATCATCATACAATGTATCTAGACCTCGGCTCTAGCATTATGGCTCGAGCTTCAAGTGCAATGTTTCAAACTTCATAATAATTAAAGTTGTCTCTCATTATTCGGATTAAGTGACAGAAGATCTCCTTGGACTGTAAATGACCAGACTGTAGTGACACTTGTACAGTGGCACAGTGATTTTGTAGAACCCACCTTTGGACAACGAAGAGCTCTCTTTTGGACAGCGAACAATGAAGTAAATCAAGGACGAGTATAAAGCAAAGCCAAATTGTTTTTGTTGTTGAAGTAGTGAAGACATTGAAGAATATGCCAAGAACATTGAAGTAAGTACTTTACACATTCTCTATTAAACAATAGGATTGGTGTCCTTGGAGTTGGTGCTCCTAAACACAAAGTAGGTGCCTTGGATGAGATAGGGTCGAAGCCCTAGAGGTCGGAGCCTCATCAAAAACCAAGTTGGTGCTTGGGAATAATTATCATACATTGTATTTATTCTTTTATTCTCAATAAAATTATTCTTACATGTTTCTCTGATTAAATTATGAAGAATCTAACTGGTAATAATAACATTTAAAAGAAAATACTAATTCACCCCCTCTCAATATTTCCAACACTTCAAACTTCATCTTACATTAAAACTCAAGAATTCAACAAATTTAAAAAAATGCCAAGGAAATTGGACCCTCTGTGGGAAATTGGTGAACTTGATGGAGGGTTTAACAGATCAAATTTGTCTTGCAAGTTGTGTGGGCATCATATGACAGGGGGGGTGTATAGATTGAAGTATCACCTTGCACAAATCCCTAAACATGAGGTAGGGCCTTGCACCAATAAATATCTGGAAATCATCTGAAGAGCCCTCAAATCATTGGAAGAAATAGAGAAAACCAAATTGTCCAAGTCAGCTCTGAGGATTCAACTAGCAGGGAATAGATTGTTAGGAGGTAACTATGAGAGTGGCACTAGTTCTACTTTAGCATCAGTATCTACAACCAACCATGTAGTTGCCACATCATATTTTGTTCCTAGAACCATAGTTGGTTCACAACCATCTATCTCTTCAATACTTAAAAAAAAAAAAAGGAGAAAGAAAAAGTTGACAAGTTGTTGGGCAAGTTTCTTCTTTGGAGTGATATTCCTTTCAGCGTTGCAAGGAATAATCCATTTTCCCAGCTTGCTGCTGATGTTGTTCCAGTTGTTGACCCAAGGTACAAAGTCTCTTCTTATGATGACTTGAGAGGCCACATTTCAAAATGAAAAGGTTGACTGCACCAAAAAATTGGAGGAGTTTAGGGCATCATGGGCACACAAAAGATGCACTGTGATGTCAAACGGTTGGACCGATCAAAAGGGGAGAAGCCTTATAAACTTCTTGGTTAATTGTCCCAAAGGGACAATGTTTATGAAATTTGTTGATGCATCTGCACATATCAAAGATGCAAAATTATTATGTGATTTGTTAGATGTGTTTATTTTGGAGGTGGGTCGCAAACATGTTGTCCAAATCATAACGGACAATGCTGCAAATTATGTTGTTGCTGGCAAAATGCTTATGGAGAGGCATCCTACTTTATTTTGGACACTTTGTGCTGCACATTGCATTGATTTGATGTTGGAGGACAGGAAAATTTCCTTTTGTCAAAGATATTCTTGACTCATCAAAAAGCATTACAAAATTTATATATAATCATGCATTTGTGCTTCATTTGATGAGAACAGTCACCAACAACAAAGAGTTGGTGTGCCCCGCCATTACACGGTTTGCACCAGTTTCATATCCTTCAATCCCTCTTGAATTCTATGTGGAATGTGAGGAGAATGTTTCTTTCAGATCAGTGGTGTGCTTTGGCATTTAGCTGCAAACCAAAGGGAGAGGTCATATGCAGATTAATTTCATACCAAGAAAGCTTCTAGGCAGGAGTGCAAGAGGTGTGCAGCATTATTGAACCTTTGGTAAAAGTTCTTCGATTAGTTGATGGTGACAAGCCCGCAATGGGCTACTTGTATGAAGCCATGGACAAAGCCAAAGAATCCATTCAGACCTACTATGATGATAAGGGAGATGAGGGGTTTCAAAAACAACTCCTATGGGAAGTGATTGATGAACGATGGAACAACACACTCCTTCGTTCCATTCATGCTGCAAGGATCTACCCGAACCCTGCATTTGCTTACCCTTGTGGGTTCCTATATGATACTAAGGTTATGGATGGATTCTTCACCTATGTTCAGAGGATGGTGCCATCTCCAGCAAAACGTGCAAAAATCTCCAAAGAAATGGACATATACTGGATGGCAGGTGGCACATTTAGCTTTGACATGGATGTGCTTGATAGGAAGACAAATGCCAGGTATTTTTTAGTTTATTTCAAATTTCATTCTCTTTAAGTTCATAACTTCGTACTTTGCTTCAACTTTCAAATTTCATTGTTTATCTTATGTTTATCTTATTTGTAATTTTGTTGTAGATGCATGGTGGAGAAGTTATGGTGCCAAAGTACCCAATCTGCGAAAGCTTGCAATTCAAATTCTCAGCCAAACATGTAGCTCCTCCGGATGTGAGCGCAACTGGAGTGTATTTGAAAAAATACACACCAAGAAGCACAACAGGTTAAAACTTAAAATATTCCAAATTTCCAATTACTTTTTTAGATTCATTAAATAATAATTTTTTTATAATTATTATTTTATGACCCTTGTACATATTGGAGTCTCAGCGACTTAATGACATGGTCTACGTCTACTACAATCTTCGATTGTGGGTGAGGTAACCTGAGAGGTCACTTGATATGGAGGCCATCTCATTGGATGGGATTGACACCACTGCTGCATGGAGGGTTGAGGCCAAGTGGCCTCTCATGGAGTCTATCACTGATTGGTTAGAGCAGGAGGTAGTGGAGGGGGTAGAGGGGGAGGAGGAGGTTACACCACTTACATAGGCTACCCCTGTCACTAGTAGAGGACATGGTCTACCTCTTGTAGCTCCTAGTTCTTTAGCTTCTAGAGAACAGCAGAGTCCACTGCCAACTCCACCGGCATTTACATCTAGAGGGAACGCTATTGCATTTTCTCACAAGAGGGGCAAAGGAAATCAATAGTATTAGTTATTCGGTTCATTTCATTGTATATAACATTATGACTCATGATATGAGATACATCATTATATTTTTTGTTGATATTTTGAAGCTGAGTTGGGACTTAGGACTTACTATTCAGGACATGATTCACTATTATGTGTGATGTAGCACTAAAAATGATATTACACATCTTATATATTAGTTCTTTTATCATATTTATGTGTCAATGCATTTATTTTACGTTGTATATGCTTTAGATATTAAAAAATTGAAAAAAAAATGAATATTTTTGTATTTGCCAATTTTTCAGGGTTTTTTTCGATTTTTTCCCCTCACAGATTTAATCCCAATCGCGATGTTTGCAACATTCATTTAGAGTTTTCCATTATTTCTCAATAATAAATAGACGTTGGAGCCTCATGGTAACACAGTTCGGAGGCATGTGGGCGCCACATCTCTTCTCAGAGATAAGCTACCATCACCCGAGCTAATCTTATTTCCATTGTGTTTGTAAGTATATTTCAGTGTTTGATATTAATGAAATGAAATGTTATTTCTATTGCATCTTTGTATTTATGGTTATGTCTGTAATTTATTGCGTTCCTGTTTAAATTTGGAACAGAGGTATCAAAGCGGTCTGCTCTCTCTGTTTTTCTTTGCATGTCTCCAACGAGGTCGGGATAAAAGGAGTCAAGGCTTGCACTGGTCGAACCTTTGCAAGACCAAACTCACAAATCCCGACGGCCTCCCATGGGGAAGAAAAAAAGACGAGGGGGCAGGAGATTCTTTCAAAATTTTGCTCGAAGAAGCCCTCAAGCAACAAAGGAATGTGATGATGAATAACTTTGCCCATATCCTTCAGCGGCTACCCAAGTGCAACACATTTACTTCCATTGGCTACTCTAGAAGCACCACACCCTTTAAGGTACAAGTTAACTTTGACATTTCCATATTTGAGGGTCAGATAGATGTGGATGTCGTAGATAAATGGTTAAATCTGCTAGAAGGATATTTTTTTTATAACGATTTTTCCAACCGAGAAAAGATTACTTTTTCTCTTCTCAAAGCCAGCCCCCATTGTCAAGGACTAGTGGGAAACCTACTGTGAGTAGAAGGATGAAAATACACTCTCACTATTTTCGTCCTCACCCACTTGGGATTCGCTCTGAAATGCGATCAAGGAAACAGTACTACCATGTTGGGAGCTATGAGGATAAATACATAAAGTGGACCACACTGCGACAGGGAAGGGACCAAGACATGTTCGAGTTTATGTTAATTTTTGGTATGTTCTATGCTTAGAGAAATTTACTTCAATTTATCATATTAGCCCATTGACAATATTCAAATTAGCAATCACATCAGCATGATAGTAAAGTGCAGATAGAACATAAACATAAACAGTAGAAGACAAGCCAAGACAAGAGGACACAAGTTGTGGCACCAGCCAGGGACAAACCCCAATGTGGGGAAACCCTTGATCAATTCTTCTTATATTCTTCAATAGTTCAGCAGAGAGAGAGAGAGATAGTGTACAATGATTTGAAGTCAATACTTAACTTGCCAAATAGGAGATCAATGATCTTCTCGGTGGCGATGACACAATGAGGTTGCAAATCTGATATCAAGGACTAAAGATATGCAGCAGATGATATGCCTAGAACAGCTCAACCAATTACACAGAATATTGAAGCTTTCCTTCAATAAGACTCTCCTTCCTTCATTGCTTCACTGATCATGATAACGCTGCTAATCTGACACCTTTCATATGCTGCAAGGACTGGTGCATTTCATGGCAGACCTAGTCACTGGTTAGGGCACAAACTTTGTATGCTACAGCACTTTAAACACACCTCCCAGTCCACCTATTGATTGTGGCTAGCCTTCATACAGTCCCTCCAACCATACGCTACCTTATAGGGTTACTTACCTTTTGAACGCAGCTCCTAAAAGGCATCCAACTGTTCGCTATCGCCTGCAGCCTAGCCCAGTAGAGGATTGTAGCTTAGGACCCTTCAATTAGTGTTCCAATCAGTCCTTAAACAATGGTCCCTTGCTCCTCCTTTAAGCGGCTTTTACTGCCCTGCAAATCGAGCTCAAGACCAACCTTATCGTGCCCAAACAGCCTTCAATTAGACCATGTTGTCAACTACAGCAATGTGTCTTTAGCACAGATCCTTCACTTCATCAGATAGCCATCAATCCTATCATACCAAGCCCGGGGTGCTTGCTTCAAACTATAGAGAGCTTTCTTCAACCTACAAAAATAAGATTCTTGGTCATGAACCTCAAACCCCTCGTGTTGTTCCACATCTGTGGTCTTGCTATTACTAGTAAGTTTTCCCTCAATACATCTTAGACATGTAACTTCATGCTCTTCTTTGAATTCAGGCATCCCTGTCACCATCTGCCTCACATCGGGCTTACAATGAAGATGGGCAGATTTCCAGTGCCATTAAAGAGATGTGTCACACAACATGGTCCCCAATGGACTTCCTACAACTTGATACAAAGGGCCAACCCTGAACCCAAGAGTAAAAGCATCTTTAAAATTCCTTTTCCAAACACATAACTTTCCATCGATGAATGCCACCTTGTAACCGTTGTCTTCCATTGCCGAGATGGACACCAAGTTCTTCTTGAGATCAAGTACATAAAGAACTTCTTGTAAATGAATTGAGTTACCCTGATCCAATTGAAGAGTAACATTCCCTACACCCTTTACGGGATAGGTGGCATCATCTCCAAGAATAATCATCAAGTTTGATTCCTTCTCTATCAGATTAGAGAGCGCTTCCTTGTATATGGTGAAGTTCCTTGAAGCACCACTATCAATAAGCCAATTTCCCAAAGAGTTCAGAGGAGAGGCAGTGGAGAGTGCCGAAATAAGATAATACTCCTTTTTCTTGTTAGAAACAACATCTGATTCTTCATACCTGGAATTCCTTACTTTCTTGGAGGGTCGACCATTTCCTTGATGTCCTGCATTCCTTTTTCCTTTGCCATTGTACCTGTCATTCCTTCGACCATTGTTATTGAAGTTTCCCCTAGAATGATTGCGATCATCATCATGTGATGTGTCCCTTCTATTTGGACACTCCCTCGCATAATGGCCAAACTTATTGCAAACAAAGCATCTGCCCTTCCTTCCACCCTTATTTCTGGACTTTCCATTGATGTGACCTTTAGACCCTGCATTATTTCTCCTTTTGACATGAGTGGAGAAAGCAGTGGGGATGCCTCTATTAGAAGGCATTTCTTGCTCCACCATTCTTGTTTCTTCCTAAATGCATCTTGACATCAATTTTTCAAATCTCAGAATTCAATCATTATTCAAAATAGTGGTTCTAAATATATACAACTCAGGTGGGAGTCCTCCAAGGGTAGTGATAGTAAGTTCCCAATCAGATATGATTTCTCCAATCAATAGAAGTGGTTCTAAATATATACAACTCGAGTGGGAGTCCTCCAAGGGTAGTGATAGTAAGTTCCCAATCAGATATGATTTCTCCAATCGATAGAAGATCATTATTGATCTCATTGATCCTTAAGAAGTAGGATTGAATATCCTCGTCCTTGCCCTTCTTAATATCCTTCAACTTATTTCTGAGAAACAAAATTTGATTTCCATCACTAACCTTGAACATGCTTAACAATCTGTCGTACATCTTCTTGGAGGTGTTTAGATCGAAGATGTAAGCCACCTGTCGCTTGTCGATGGAATCTCTAATAATCCATCGCTTATGTACTTGTTCTTTGTAGCAACCAGTGCATTTGATGGAGGCTTAGGGATTTTACCCTTCACATAATCCAACACTTCTTGTTCTTCCAATGTCAAATCAAGAGACATCTTCCATCCGTGACAGTCAGACTTTTCGCGAAGCTTGTCTTCAGCCGGGAAGTGGGATGAGGAACCCATTAAGTCTTTTGTCCTTTCCAACTATCTTCGATGATTTCTCTTTCACTCTTGCTTGGGTATTGTCTTCACCTCAACTTCGATACCATGTTAATTTTCGGTATTTTCTATGCTTAGAGCAATTTACTTCAATTTTTCATATTAGCCCGGACAATATTCAGATTAGCAATCACATCAGCGTGATAGTAAAGTGCAGATAGGACATAAACATAAATAGTAGAAGACAACCCAAGACAAGAGGACACAAGATGCGGCACCAGCGAGGGACAAACCCCAATGTGGGGAAACCCTTGATCAATTCTTCTTATATTCTTCAATAGTTCAGCAGAGAGAGAAAGAGATAGAGTACAATGATTTGAAGTGAATACTTGACATGCCAAATAGGAGATCAAAGATCTTCTCCATGACGATGACACAATGAGGTTGCAAACTTGATACCAAGGACTGAAGATATGCGGCAAATAATAGGCCTAGAACAGCTCAACCAATTACCCAAAATACTGAGGCTTTCCTTCAATAAGACTCTCCTTCTTTCATTGCTTCACTGATCATGACAAGGCTACTAATTTGGCACCTTTCATATGCTGCAAGGACTGGTGCATTTCATGGCAGACCTAGTCACTGGTTAGGGCAAAAACTCTATGTGTTATAGCATCTTAAACATGCCTCCCAGTCCAACTATTGACTGTGGCTAGTCTTCAAACAGTCCCTCCAACCATACGTTGCCTTATAGGGTTGCTTACCTTCTGAACGTAGCTCCTAAAAGGCCTCCAACTGTTGGCCATGGCCTGCAGCCTAGCCCAGCAGAGGACTATAGCTTAGGACCCTTCAATCAGTGTTCCAATCAGTGTTCCAATCAGCCCTTAAACAATTGTCCCTTACTTCTCCTTTAACCGGCTTCTACTGCCCTACAAATCGAGCTCAAGACCAACCTTATCATGCCCAAAAATCCTTCAATTAGACAACGCTGTCACCCATAGCCATGTGTCTTTAACACAGATCCTTCACATTGTTGAGATACTCCTTTTTGTTGAGGCTAGGTTCACTCTTCTTGCTACATCATAGGGTCCCTTTCAAGCTATGATTAGGGCTCCTCTAACTATAGTTTGAGGCCTTCTTATGTTGATTAAGGTCTCTTCTAGCCCTATGACTAGGGCTCTTTAGGGCTTCTTTTAACAGTGGATTAAGGTCTCTTCTAGACCTACAGCTAGAGCTCTTTTAGGGCTTCCTTTGACAGCGTATTGAAGCTATCTTACACAGCATATAGAAGCTCCTATTGACTACGGATTAAAGCCTCTCCTTGTTGCGTAGAAGAGCCTCCTCTTGCTGCATATAAAAGCCTCCTTTACTACGTAGATTTCTCCTCTTGACTACAACCAAATCCTTCTCTTTTCCTGCGACTATGTCTCCTCCCTTTAGCACTGCGTATAGGGCTGCAATTAGGTTTATTTCCTTTAGACCTTTCTTTCCACCAAAACCCAAACGAGTGGAGACAGAGATCAGAAGAGTTGAGTGTCTGAAATGACTTGAAGACCTCTTTTTTTATAGTGCAACGTTGAGGATAAGTTGGGGTATTTTGGTCGTTAACCGACCTTGACAAATTGTCAAATAACATAAATAAATTCATATCTCCATGAATACATATCGAAATCAAATGATCTTTAGATCAATCTTACACATCTCGGCAAGAGGAATCCAAAAAAAAATATTAGCTGCCATAAATAAGATGACCCACATGGAGTTTGGCCCTAGTTTCTAATTTTAACAGTTTACCAATGTTTTTCATACCCTTCGCACGAAATTGGGTATCAAGGATTCTAAGAAACATTTGGTACTCAAGTATCACGGCTGGCTACACAGGTACATCCAGGATGAGATGGAGTTCCTTGACATCTCCTTGCTCGGCACGGCATACCAATACGTTGTCAAGATCGAGCAAAAACTTAAACAAAAAAAGCGAGACTTTGGATCTGCGAATCCGAAGCAAGGGAAAGGCTCCCCTTAACGCAGAGCAAAGGGCAAGGCCAAGGCGGGGCAACCCAAGAAAACCTGTTGAAGCCGCAAGTAAATAACAACACCACGAAGACAAAGAAGGACACGGGAAAGTGGTGTGAGTTCCATAAGAGCTCCACTCAGACCACAAGTGAGTGTCGGGCCAAGAAATCACTAGTGGCCGAGCTAAAGGCTTCTAATTCTAACGCATGTTCTAACTCAGAGTCCGAACCCGACAAGGGGAATGACAAAGGCAAGCAGATCATTAACACGGAGCCCAGTGCCACTGTGGCCACCACCAAGATCCAGAAGATTGAGCCTAAAGATCCAGAAGAGGGGAAGTGCTTATTCCACTCACAAATGTGGGTGAAGGGTTCTCTGTTGCACTTCATTGTCAACAGTGAGAACCAAAAGAACCTCATTTCAGCAGAGGTCGTGAAGCGGTTGGGCCTACTACCTACAGCACATCCGCAGTCGTATACCATCAGGTGGCTTCACCAAGGACAAGATCTCTGCATCATCTATCAGTGTTGCCTTCCCACGGCATCAAGCCCTTCACGGATGAGGTATTGTGTGATGTTGCTCCTCTTGAAATTTGTGATGTATTATTAGGACAACCATACTTATGGAAGCGGCATGTTGTAAATGAGTCTAGACCTGGCTCTTTTATTATTTCTTTGGCTGTTAAGTTATACAGGATACCGGAGGTAGCCCCACCTACTACCATCTCTTTGATCTCTGCCAAGCAATGCAGTGACGTCATCTCCCAAACTGGGAAATTTGTTTTCTTTCTGATCCGCTCTCAAAGTAAGGGGAAGGTCGTAGCCACATCCATGGCCCCTGGGAAGGGTTCCTCCAAGAAGCAAAAGCAGGTAGATACAGTCGTGGAAGAATTCAGGGACATCTTCTCCTCACCCATAGGGGCACCCTTGCATTGTCAGGTCAAGCATTCAATCAATCCGACTCCCGGAGCACCTCTACCCAACAGGCCGATATATTGCTGCTCCATTCTAGAAAATGTAGAGATCAAGCGGCAAATCTAGGAATTGTTGCAGAAAGGGCACATCTGACCAAGTTCCTCACCTTGTGGGAGCCCGATTGTACTTGTACAGAAGAAGGATGGGACCTGGAGGCTCTACATTGATTATTGGGCACTAAACAAAATCACTCTCACGAGCAGGTATCCAATCCCACGGATTGATGACCTACTGGACCAACTCAAGGGAGCCAAGTATTTCAGCAAGATCGATCTGAATTTTGGTTACCACCAGGCTCCAATAAAGCCCACAGATGTATGGAAGACCACCTTGAAATCCAAGGAAGGCCTTTTTGAATGGTTAGTTATGCCCTTCAGGTTGACAAACGCCCCTGCTACTTTTATGAGGCTAATGGATGACATCTTGCGGCCCTTCACCAATTCGTTCGCGGTGATTTATCTGGACGACATCCTCATCTTAAGCAAGAGTTGGGAAGAACACTTGCAATACATTCGGCAGGTCCTTCAAACCCTATGGCAGCACAAATTGTATGCCAACTTGCAGAGATGCACCTTTGGCATGAGCCAGGTCTAATTCTTGGGTTACATCATAGATGGGCGTGGCGTGCATGTGGACCTAACCAAGATCCAAGTCATTAAGGATTGGCCAGCCCCAACCAGTCTAATGGAGCTTCACAACTTTTTGGGCCTTGCAAATTTCTATCAGATGTTCGTGTTGGGATTCTCCCATATCACTTTACCTTTGTGATGAGCGTCAGTGTTGCAACAAGAATGCTGCAAGTCCTGAGCTACCAGCTTTACTTTGTCAACTCGGAGTTCGTACAAACTTGGAGGTGACAGTGTTGTATACACAAGTAAAAGTGATGGTTCTGCCTTTTGTCACAGTTCATGGCGAGAGACCACTAGGGTTTTCAAGCCAGACTTCTATGGAGTCAGAAGAAGCTTGGTTTCTTGATGGAAGAAAGGGAAATCTGCTCTAAGATAGAGCTATTCTATTGCAATAATGGAAAAGACCAAAATTCAATGCTAAATCACACCATTTCCTAATTAACTGTCAAGAAACTATGCTTTGCAATAATGCTAAATTCACATGAACCAAATGCTACTATCTAAGCATGGAAATAAGAAGCATCAAACATCACTAATGTCCAAGTAAAGGGACTCAAATAAATCTTTTTTCATCTTTTTGTCTTTTCATGCAAAATCAAGCATGCAAACTAATTTCTCTTGGTGACGTGGCAGGTGAATTAAAGATGTTGGAGGATGGCTGGAAGGGTTAGGAGATGGTTGGATGGTGTGGGAGACCCTTTGGAGGCTTTTGGTGACTTCCTAGAGGTTTTCCCTCAATTCAGCCTCAAAACAGGCATTTCAAGGAAACCTACAAGATTCCCTGTAAACCTATAGGATACAGCCGAGAGCAAAATGGAAGGTGTTGGAGGTGATGTAAGGCTTAGGGAAGGTGGTAGATGAGTGGAATGAAGTGAGGGAAGGTCTAGGATCACTCAAAAGTCAACAGCAAAGATAGAGGATGGTTGGATTCGCTCAATGTGCTTGGAAGAATTTCTATGAAAAATGATGAAAACTAGTGAAGGCAATGGTAAAAACAAGGAATGACTATGGTGGATGGAGTGGAAGGTGGTTGTTGGCTATGAAGTCTTTGTCTCCTCCTGAAGCACCTGCTCTGCATAAAACATGTATAATTCCCAAAAAGCTATGTAAACAAGAAGCATTCTCATAAGCTAGAAAAGCAGAATTAATGAACTCACTGCCTACATGATGCATGAGGAAAGTTGTTGAAAGGAATGAAAGCATGGATGAGATTACTGCAAGAGTGAAGATAGAAGATATGGCAATGAAATCCTTCTTTGCAAAATTGATCAAATGCTAACTTAAATACAGTAAACTCTAAAGCTTATGCAAGATAGAAATCTGTGTTTTTGGGGCTGCATAAGGGTCCCTTCCTCAAATCATGATCCCAAAGGGAGGAAATGAGGCCAAGACACCCACTGACAACCTTGTGGTACTCCTTTTATCCCTGCTAACCTGCTACTGAAGTAAGGCACAAACGGAAGGAAACTAATAAACAACCAATCCAATCTCCACTACTTGCAATGAAAACACATCT
Organism: Pinus taeda; assembly: GCA_000404065.3. NCBI lineage: Eukaryota > Viridiplantae > Streptophyta > Pinopsida > Pinales > Pinaceae > Pinus > Pinus taeda. Next base: position 50,632 of record APFE030565998.1, on the reverse strand, counting down.
AAAGGCAAATTAACAATGAAGCTATGAGACTAATCTAAACATACAGATACAAGAAAGAGGAGCCTTGGCTGCTAGGGTTGGGCCCTAACCCAAGAGCTTCAACCCTCTGAGTTAACTCAGTGCTGGCTCAAAACAAAACTCATTCTTATTACCAAAACAGAAAATTACATCAATAAAACTTTCACAAGTCTAGAGCTCGAAAATGGCTTAGAGTTTACAACAAAAATTCGAATCCTAATGAGGCTCTAGGCCTCTCTACTTATACAACTAAAATCCCCAACAACTTCCTTAAAATTAGGGAGGCTCGGCTCCCAAACTCGAGATAAACTAGCTCTTGGTCTCTCACTTGCTCGGCTACCTTCTAATCCTCATGGCTTGGTTGTTTGCACTCTGAGCTGGTGTGATGGATGGAGGAATATTCGAATGGGGGAGAAGTAAATGAGGATTTACCTCCTATAATCCCTCTCCCTTGTCCCATTCGAGTTTTAACCTTATTATTTGCCAAAATTCCTTGATTTTCTCCTTCAATCCTGCATTCAATGCATATTAGTCCACTAGGCATAATATCCATCTCTAACTCATCTCATAAACAAAATATAATCAAAAGCATGTAATAAGTTGTGAGAAAAATTGGTTTGACAAGTTAGGAGGTGAATTAAGACCCATATAATTACCCAATGATGAGGCTCATCATCACCCCCTACTGAAAGTGTTGCTCATCCTTTGAGCAACTCAATCAATATCCATATCCTTCATAGCTCTAGTGGCCTCCCTGACATCCCATGCCTCTGTTGTGGTTTCTTCTTCTTGCTCATAGAAGCCTGCTTTCCTTTCTACCTCCTCCCACTGCCTCTTTTCTTCTTCTTCCTTCCTTCTAGCATTCCTAAGAGTAGTGGTGGACTGAGTTTCAGGCCAATCCAATTGACTTTTAGCCTTTGCATAGATTGATTGTACATGGGTGTCCTGTTTACTGCTTCTCAAAATCTTTGAGGAAAGTGGTACTCTCTTATCTTTAAGTTGTATGGCAACGTGTTCCATCTCCTCAGGCAAGCATGTATGCTATCATCCCCTAACAGCTTGAACATGTCCTCAAAATGTGAAATTGCTTGCTCTTGGGCAGCAAGATACCTAGGTGCACATTGAGGATCATTTGCAATCAAATTATGGGTACTAATGAGGGCCATGGGATCTGACTGTTCAGCTCTGATCATAAGAGGTTCAGTTTGCTCTCTTGCCAATATCTTCTTCATCTCTGTAGCCCTTGATTCCTCATGGTTCATCCATGACGCCAAAGCCATCAACTGTAAATCTCCTAGCTTGGCATTAGGGTCCCATACATTCATGTTTGTTAAGGCCATGTTGTGCAAATAAAAATCAAACATCTTGGCCCTACCTTCTAGTGTGCTCTGATCACAAGGATCAATGAACTACCTGTAGTCCTGAAATGGCATGGTGCCTCTTTGTGCTAGGGTCTTGATCTGGAACTGCAGCCACTGTTCCTTGAGGTATAAGGCATAGGATTTGGCTGGCAACCTACACTAGATTGCTTCCAAAGAGAGACTGGCCATGCATGCCAATTGATTCTCTCTTTCTTGTAGTTGTCCTCTCCACCATGCATTTTCTGTTTCTAGTTGATTTTTCATTATGGCCTCTCTGTCTCTCAAGCTACTTAGCTCTCTGCCCATCTCCTTGAGCTTCTCCTCCATGTGTCCAATGTCTTCCACCCCCTTGGATTTGGTGATCTGCATCCATCTGTGAGTTATGGCTCTCTCCCTCTCAAGCTCTAAGAACAGTGGAATAGCAATTTTTTTAGGAATGACCCTGCCTCCTTCAATAAACCTGTAGTAGGAGTCAAGGTTAGGTTGGGGGCTAGGTTCTTTTGACTCTAGGTCCTCTTCTTTAGTTTCTTGTTGTTGGCCTACCTCCTTTTCCAATTTTTTTGTCTCCTGTAGGTTCAGCAGAGTATCATGTAGGACTACTTCTGCTTCCTGTAGATTATGTTGTGTATCCTATAGGATTTATTTTCCCTTGGAGGAGGTGGATCTAGTCATAGGCCTTCTCACATAGGTGATAGGAGACCTAGGAGAGGACATTTTCTCCTATTGTTTAGGTGAGTCCTCAATCACAATGGGAATTTTGGTTGGTGTTTGGGGTTTCCCCTGCCTTATTCTTGTGCTTTTCCTTGTCCTAAAATATAAGGGGGTCCGCCTTTGTCTTTTGCCTTTTTGCTTGATGGGGGTGCTAAGAGCAGTGAGGGCAACTGCTGCCTCTCTCTCGGTGGGTTCTGGAGACACCTTAGGTGACTCCTCCTTGTCTTCTGCCCCCTCTTTCCCATTGCTTTCTTCACCTATGTCTTTCCTTTCTTCTTCCTCTTGAAGATCCTCATCTTCTTTACCAGTTTCCTCCTTAACATCCTCCTATGTTTCTTCATCATCCTCCTTCTCTTTCTCCTCTTCTTCTTCATCTTCCTCATTTTCTTTTGTTTCATCTTCTTCTTCATCCATCTCATCTTCATCTCCTTCTGTTTCTTTTGCTTCCTGCTCTACTTCTTCTTCCTCTGCTTCAGTCTCTTCCTCATCCTCTTCACTGACAGTAGGACTAACATCATATGCGAGAGCTTTGATGTCTTCCTCTACCTGCATGTCTCTGAAAACTAACCATTTTATAGGAATTTTGAGGTTTTGGAGGGCATCTTCTATAAGGATTCTAATTAACCCATGGTGAGCTAACTGTTGGGAATTTCCTTGTTGCACCTTGATGCTTTTGTCTATCAATGATTACAGTCGGAAGTATGGTATGTTGAGCCTGTGGTGAGGGTGTGTTTCTGCTCCAAATCTCAATTCTTCAAGAAGCCTAAAATGATAGCCATAGACCACATTATACCTACCCTCACATGATATGTATTTGATAAGTTGGTAGCTCACCTCATTCCAGGGATATGGCAGACTTGCTCTCCTTACTCCATTTTTGTCCTCAATGGGTTCCTCACCTTCTAAAAAGAATTTCCTTTTGGCAACCTCTTCATAGTGTTTGTTGTGGCCAACCACCGTGTTTTCCCCTCTGAAACTCCTCTCGGCCTATCCTGTAGACCGTCTTTGTGTATCCGATAGAAATTCTATGTGCAATCCTGTAGGATTTCCTGTGCAGAAAAACAATGGTGTGTTCCTTGCTATAGGTTGCCTGGGTATGAGAGCAGCTTGTGAGAGCGAGCCTCAAGGAAGTGAATGCATGAATGCATGGGGACGACAATTATTTCCTCTTATGGTCATTTGGGGTGAGGTGGTGTGCTGGTAGCCGAGGTACGGTTTTCATTTTTGGACCGTTGGTCCCCACTACCACCTCATCATTCCCCACTTCTTCGTAATCAACTCCCACTTCATGCTTCCATAGCCTTAACTGCTTTTGTTCTTCTCCTTTTTGTTTTGAGTTGACTGCCACCACGTGTGAGAGGACAAATTGTTTTGTCTTTGTTGACTGATTGAAGGTGGCCAAGTTAATTAGCCACCTTCACTTATAAACCAACTTACTCGTAACCTTTACATCTTTTGACTACATTATGCACATGAGAGAGTAAGCGGCATACTTACCTGTGGTGTTAATACCTTGCTACGGTTGTTGAAGACCGGAGGTGCTTGTTGTGTGTATTGGTTGCATGCTTTTCTTCTTCCCATTTTTTTGTTCTCTAATGATTCTTTTCTGGTGCAGGTACCTGGTGTTGAAGATGATGGTGTTGTTGTTGCTTTGAAGTTCCTTCTGCTCTTAGATCATCATGCTGGAAGCTTTTTGTTCTCATGGTTTGTATTCTATGCGATAGGCTGCTACAGGATTTCCTACAGGATGTCCTGTCGCTGCTTCTCCCTCAGAACTCTTAATCATACACCCTGCTGGGATTTTGAGGATGGTGACATGGATGAGGAGAGTGACTAGGAGTGTGGAGAATGAGGAATACTTAGGTGATGCTCCCTATTGCTCTCTGTTTCCTTCTTTTTCGAAGGCTGTGAATTTTATTTTTTTTGAACTGATATTTTTTCAAGGGTGAATGCAGGGGTGATGAAGGTGGACATAGGTATGGTCATGGAATAATGATGTAGGGGTGCTATTTTATTGACACAGCGGGTCATTTTTTCCTTTAGGTTCGCTTCCTGTAGGTTTTCTGGGTCATTGTGATTCCTACAGGATCATCCTGTAGGTTTTAAGGGGATCATGTAGGTTTACAGGGGGACCTGTAGAAAACACAGTCCCCTTGTAAACTGAAGGAAAGGAGTCGAAAAAATGAGAGAAATGGTAGAGTGATGAATGAAAATGAATGGAAAAATAAAATGTGAGTGAAATAGGTCTCTTGGTGATCCTCCTTTGCTCTCTAATCGTCCTTCTTGCTAACCTACAAAATAGAAATTTTCATGATTTTCTCTTTTCTTCTTTTTTTCTTTTTTTGAAAACAACTAGGTTGCCCCCTGAGATGTTTCATCTTAGCTGATTTCCCTGGGTACCTCAAGAGAGGTTTTCACCCAGGAATCTTTTTATTCTCTTTTTTTTCTCTTTTTTTATTGACACCATTGGGCCGCCCTAAGAGGTTTTCAACCCAATAGTGGGACTCAGGTGCCTCATGGAGGTTTTCACCTGAGTCCTTATTCTTTTTCTTTTTTTCTCTCAGTGATTTGATGAGGTGGGAGCTGAAACTTGCTCCACTACCATCATTGTTTTATTGATATTATCAATGAACTCTTGTTTTGACAATGGTCTCTTGTAAATTTCCAGTCGATGTCCATTAACAAGTAAAGGAATGGCCTCTTCATCTATGGTTTTGATCCGTACTGAACCATTATCATGGCATCTTTCTACAACATAAGGTCCTAGTCATCTTGTCCTTAACTTGTCCTTGAAGTCTTTATACCTAGAATCATATAACAAAGCCCAATCACCTTCTTGAAATTGTTTTTCCTTGATGTTCTTATCATGTCAGATCTTCCTCTGAAGTTGAATTACCTCTGTATGTAGGAGGGCCTGCATTCAGAACTCATCTAGACCATTCAACTGGAGCAATCTTTCTTTTTGTGCACTGCTAAGATCTAGATCTAGTTGGGCTGCCATCCTTAATGTGTTATACTCAAATTCAATGGACAGCAAGGCCTTTTTCCCATAGACCAACTCATAAGGTGTGAATCTAGTGGTGGTCTTCCAGGTGGTATTTGTAGCAATTTACAGGGTAAGTTCCTCAGACAGAACACCAGAAGGACACCGCTCACAAACAGATCACAGATCAATACACCAGTATTTTGACGTGGTTAAAACCCTCAGAGAGGGAAACAATCCACGGCCTGCGCAAACGTGGCTACTACAGGCAATTTATTAATAAAAGAATGAAAATTTACATAAGCTTCTCTCATGCACGGTTAACCTACAAATGACCCTCCATGCGCTTTAAATAGAATTCATGGACCAATCGGGTGTCAAGCCACGGATCAAGTGTCGGTAATACCGAGGAGAGAATGACCCGTCGGATCACTACATATCGTGACCGTCGGATTGTAAGTTACAAATGTACATGTTAAAGAAACACACTTTACCTAACTCTATACCTAACTCTATACTAGACCAAGTTGAACTTAACTATTTCCTATGTGTCAGAATATCCTAACAAGTCCTGTGTGCGCGATCGCTCGACCTGGTCCGCGTGGTCCTGTGTCTTTGTTTCCTGGTTTGACTCCAATATGTGCTTTGCCGTGATTTCTTCTGTTGGCAGATTCTTGGACGCTTGGTGCTGCGAGGCCATCTGTTGTTCTTATTGTGACTTTTTTTCCAGGTGCATGAGTCACTGCTGGTGGTCCTTCTTTTGCTGTTGTGCGGCGAGTTGGTCAAGGATGGCCTTATCTGGGGCACACCATTCGAGTGGAAACGCTGCCAAAACTCCATAGATTTCCTCATCGGTTGCCATGAACGAGAGTGTGACCCAGGACTGTTCTGGATCCTTCCGCGCCCGGATGTATAAGTGATGCATGTCGGCTCTGAACTCGACCGTGCTCTGGAAATTATTATAGATTGTGGAAGACATTCGCGATCGTTGAGCAATCCTTGTCCTTATACTTCCTTAAATAGAGGTCCAAATGCGTGTATTACGGAAACCCTTGTCGCATCCCTAGTACCGCCTAGCGCCAAATACCGCACTGCCTTAGGGAGGTCATCTGTAATGCTAGGGAACTGGCTATCCTGTGGTAGTTCGCTTGTAACCAAGAGGATTGACAAAAGCAACCATGCATAGTGAAATGTCTTACCTTTGTCTTGTGCTTCTTGACAGTTGGTTAGGAATTCGTTGCATAAGAACTGTGCCCAATTAAAATGGACCCCTTTGGCACATTGTCCAGCCAGCGCAATGACAGAAGTGGGTACTTCGTCTGCACAACATTTCCTCATAAGTTCACAAGTGAGGAGCTGGGTAGCCACTTGTACGGCTCGGTCATTGATGCTGGGTATGACATATCCACGCTTACCTTTCTCTCGCTGATATCAAGTTTTTGTTGTTTTGGCAAGTCCTACCTCGCTACTGGTTCCTGCGGTGTCAACGAGATCATTTCCTTTCAGCGGTAGGTGCGTTATTCGGTGGATTAGTTCAGCTGTGATCGGGATCGATTCTTCCAACCACAGAAATCCATCAGGTACCAGACAGAGTAGTTGACGAATTGCAAATGTGGTAATAGTCACGCGGTGGTAGTGAGGTAGCCATCTGAGGTTGAGGATGCCCGCCTTCACCGCACCTAGTAGCCATACCCGTGGCAATAACATGTCTTCGGCCAATTTAGGGAACTTATTGCAGTTGGGCAGATCCTAATCTTCAAACTTGAGGCTTGGAACGTGCCCAACGGCAAGCCTTCAAACCTTATGTCATCAGGAAGAAGCGGGGCCTGAAGCTCAACCTTCACAACATCAAAGTCCTTGGGTGCCTTGGTTGACTCTTGCCATGGAGAAAGATATGGAGGTAACGATGGGAGTTGGAATGCATCTACCTCTTCCTTGGCCTGTGCATCTATCTAGTTAAGCAATTCTTGGAGAGCATCGTCATCCTTGTCGGTTTCGGTGGAAACGACTTTGCCCTTATCGGCTGTGGATTGCTTGGTGAACTGTGGTGAGGCTCGAACTGTTCTTGTCTTTTGCTTAGTCTTCTTATTTCGCGGTGTGCGTGAGGATTTAGGAACCCTTGGTGCCTGACTCTCACCCTCTGGCTCTTCTGGATTCAGCTGTATTTCTTCCGCGAATCGTGCTCGGGTTCTGGCCATGGTACTCATGGGTTGTCTAGGAGCTGACTGCTTGTTTCTTTGCTTGTTGCTCTACTCTAATGTATAGTGCCAATACACCTGTTTTGTGCCCCGATCATAAAATAAAACCAAGATTTTGAACGACTTTCTTCCCTCCTTTTCTAGCGTAGGGCTACCGTCCCCTCGGCAGATCTTAGCGGATCTGACTCGGAACATTCGCCTTAAAGGTCTGCCGCCTGCTCCTTTCTGACATACTGTAACATCCTTGTCATGAATAGTGGTGCTAACGGTCATCTCGTGATTGGTCCGGGCAGAAGCGCAGTTCCTCGGGCACTGCTACGATTGGGAGGGAAGTGCTTCGCCAGACTAGCTTCCTACAGACTTGTTTATAGTCCCACGCCTTCTTTCAATTGCTTGGGGTACTGAGACAGTAGCGTCGACCACTAGTCAAGTGTTCACATTGCTAGTGCATTGTCGTAATGTTGTTGCCAGCTCGGGTTGCGAGAACCGTTCGGTCACTCGGGTAGCTATTTTTCCGTTCCAAGGATGTGCGCCTCCCAGCAGGGTCACAGCTCGGTTGTTCTTAGCAGTATTCCTAAGCGGTCTGAAGTGCCTTATGTGCAGAGGGGCTACGCTATTGTGAGTATCGCGGTGTGGCATTCTGCTAAATCCATTCCCACATATCACTCTTTGGTCTCTCGACCGTACCTAGGGTGTGCTATCAACTCAGGGCCTGCAGCTATTCTGATTCCTCTGAGCTTTCTTCCACTGCTTACTCCAGACCCATCTAGGCCGTGATATTTGCAACTTCCAAAAGGTTTGTGTTATTGGATGGTTGCGATGTGGGCTGCCCCTTGAGTCCCTGCAGATGTTGTCGTCGGCTACTGGTGACCAGAGTCGCTTTAGGCTGCTTCCCTTAGTTTTTCTGGCCACTTGTGCCTGCACCTGTCCATGACCTTCATGCTTTCTTCTTTGCTTTATTACAAATGCCTTTTTTGCTGAAGCCAAGGTCGTTCGGGGTGTTATCGTAGATATTACCGGCGCACCTAGTTTTAGACTTACCGAGGCAACTGATTTTTTGGCTTCCTTCGCAGATGGTTCTACGGCTCTCGTTGCAACCATCCTGTTGCAATTTAATATGGTTACTTCATGCAGTCGGTTCTACCATCGTTCAACCTCTTCATCCGAATCCGACATGCAAGAGCTATTGCGGTCCCATGAGAGTCGACCATCCGCTGTTGGATTCACCCTATCCCGATCTCACGCTGTGAGCTGATAGATACAGTATAGTTCCCCATCACTGTCGTCGTTGCGCACAGGTTCAGTATCATGTGTTCCTTCAGCTGGATCCAATGGAATTACTATTCGAAGATAATTATTTTCAAAGATCATTTTTCATTTCTTAAGGTTGATTATTCCATTCATGTCTGTTGCCCAATCTATCCCTAGTAACGCTGGATATGGGTTACTGTCATCCACAATTTCAATGACTTCAAAATCTGTTTGCGTGCTGGTGCCATCGATGTCCATGGTAACCCCTTGCAGCCTTCCCATAGCCATAATATTTTGCTGGTTGGCCATTCGTAATTGGATAGGGGACCATTACAGCGTAGGCCTGCCCATGCGTTCCCAAGTCTGTTTTGGTAGGACATTTGCGTCGGACCCCAGATCTAACACAACCTGGTCCATCTCATAGTCGCCAATCTGGATGGTCAGTTGCATCTCCCAACCGGTATGCAAAACATGTTGGCCCAATTTGTGGATTAGGCGCGGTTCGTCTACCCCAACACATCTATTTATGAATTCTTGCAATCCTCTCACTACATTAGCATCCCTTAGAAGCTTTCTACAGGTTTATAATAAGGTAGTTATCAAAGACCTTTCCTGTTCCTGTTCTGATTGCCCTTTACTAACTGAAGTCAATGCTTCTACAAAATTTTTCTTAGCCTCCAAAAAAGTTTCCTTTGCTTGCGCCAAATCAAATTCTGGTTGTTTTGCGGGAGCCTTACGAACCCACGTATCCTCTTCTGGATTCTTCCCCTTATCTTCCCCTGTAGCTATGCCACTTCTGAGCATAATGTTTATGTTGGGGTCTTCAGTGCATGGTTCAGCCTTCATCATCTAGACATTTTGGGTGGGGCTGGCTGGGAGCACTCCTTTTTCTCGTAATTGAGTGATCAATGTAGGGCCATCAACTGCATTGTGATCAAACTGGTAGCATGATGGACAACATGCTTTATTTGGATTCGTACAATCTTGAGCGTAATGTCCCTGTCCACCACAATTATAACATGTCAACTATCCGTGGCCTTGTCCAGGCTCCCATCCTCGACGCCCCCGTCCATGTATCAGGAATCCCCCCCGTGCGAATGGTGCAGCTGAGTCCTTCCTGCGCGTCTCTATTTGCATCCTATACATAGGTGGTCAATCCGTCAACATGCGGCTATCCCTTTCCTTGTGACCCATCGTTCTGTAGAAGTTACAAAATAAGTGTTGAGGAGGTTGTCGTAAGTTTGGCAATAGGTGGCAGTTGTCCGTGGCATGCTTTCCTCCTACCTGGAAAATTGCGCACCAGAGCATAGGCGGAGCACTTGACCGTGCTTGTACCTCCACTTTTAATGGCATCAGGCCTCCTTCTGCCAGATGGTTCGAGAAAACCGGACAATGGTCCTTGTCGTGCGCTTGGCTCTTAAATTTAATACAACCTACCTCCGGTCGTACCTCTGGTCGGGACACTCTTCCTTGCTTCAGATTCTGCACTTCCAAACTCGAGTTTTGAAGTTGCGTGGATTTGCTAAACTCCCAACCCTAGGTCTGGTATTGGGGTCACATGTAATCTCATTGTTGTTTCCAGTACCTCGACATGGGTTGAGATCTTATGTTGTGACAATGTCGTCCTCAAATGGGGCATCAAGGATGCCAAAAACCACATGCAATGCTGCCCATCTGTCAAAGTCGTGTTAGCTTCACGAATAGTACTCTTTAATCTCTGGTCCAGATCCCACGAAATTTCACCAGGCAACATTACTATCTCCTTGAACCCAATGACCGTCTGGGTTTCAGACTTTGGTCGGCCAAACTCTTTATTAATCACGTCCTATATCACCGCTATCCCCTTATTCGGATGGTCGGTTGAG
>APFE030565998.1:0-40046 GCA_000404065.3 Pinus taeda | reverse complement strand
CATTCCCTACACCCTGAAATGTCTGTAACTTGACTACGGTCACCATCCCAGCTTTGGTGGTGGAGGGGGTGGAGGGGGTGTTGGTGTGTATGGACTCAATGCGGGTGAAGCGGGTGGCAGTGTAGACAGAGGTGGTATCAGTGGGAAGCGTTCTTTAATCAATCGGACCGCACTTCCTAGCGAGAACCTAGCGAGGTCCTCCTCACTTTCTCGCGAGATAGAAATCAAAGGGTTGTTTTCTACTTCTCTTGTTCTTCGATAACCCCTTCCACTCCACGTTACTCCAAACATCAATATACGCGTAAGATCTGTTTTTTAGACAACAACATCTAATCCAAGTATTCAATGATTTGATGTATCTACCCCGTGGTCCTTGGAGAAATTGCCTTTCTACTTCCCTATAACTTAGAGTTGTATTTATCGCGAATTCAATGATAAATCCCCCTATGATCTGATCTAACCAGTGGTCTACTGTGCACACAAGTTTATCTTCTGTAGCTTCCAGCCTGCGCACTAGTTCCGGAGTCCACACTATCGGCTGGTCTAATCTGCACCTTCCCATGCTATCAGCTAACTTCGCGATCCACTCGTACAATTCTATTGGGAATGTTACGAAGAAGATCTCATGTATATCCGTGAATATATAGCGATCCAACCACTGTTCCTCCGAGATCCGCGAGTTTCTATTTTCCTGAACCGTAAAATCGTGAAGCTTCATATCCCACCAATCTTCAAGTTCTTTCTTTGTAGGATTCCAATGCTCCGACATTAGACACCCCTTAGGCAGATCCCAATCCTGACAGTGGAACCATTTGTTGGCTTATATGGGCCTGACCTAGGTTTGGAAGAGTTATTTAGCCAAACAAATCTCACAGCTACCGGCCCTTTCGGCAATAGCCCGTGGAGTGCGGACTGAGGTCTCACCCAAGGTAGCAGGGGAGGGTGTTGGAACCAGGTTTCCGCACCCTTGGGATGTCTTGGTGTGGTCTGGAGGTTTCGCGCACTAGTTTACAGCTCCGCGTTGCTCGGTATTTGCATAGATCCAGCTTGAGTATATCTTTCTTATTAGTGTGCTATTCTATTAGATGACGTGGTTATCAATTACCAATATCTTTACGCAAACATTTAACCAACAAAATTGATTCGTGTATTAAAATAAACCCAAATTTATACTCATTCCAACCATAAGCAGATAAGATTAAATAGATATTATGATAGTTCAGAAGAAACAAAAAATTCCAGAAGAAACTTATCTTTATTTTCACTTTGTCCTTAATATATCCAGATTTGCCCTGCACACTTAGCTACAGGGGCCTATGCACATAGCTATGGACTTTCTAGGCCTTTGCGCACATAACTGTAGAGCCTCTACCTACTACCCCAATCCCTTGACTCGAACTTACAGACGCTTTCCAAATATCTTTTTCAAGAACCCATTACATTTCATATTGTCAAAACTCTACCCTCTCTACCCATAGAGCCTCGCTCTATTTATACCCTTCATTGGCCCGCGATCCCTACGTGGGCCGACTCTATTTACATTATTTTTTGGGCAGACTACCCTTTGATTCGACCTATAATGATTCGCGCTCTGCCCTTCCAGTGGAATCTTTATCCTAACTTTACCCCAAAAGCTCCGGCTTCACGCCCTTTAATTGTTGCGTGGGGCTTATGCTACCCAACACCTAGAAGAGTGAATCCAATAGTCCGAAGGAGTAACAACAACTCGGATTTTCACTAAGCAGATTCCTTGGTTGGGTGCAGAGGGTTTCGTTGCTGGTTGCAGAAGAAGAATCTGCGTCAGGTGGAAGAGAAAAGCACACAGAACAGAGGGAAAATTTCTCTTAGGGAACTTCATGTCTCAGAAGATTGAATTTCCAGTTGTAAATTGGCAGTAGTAGCTAGCAGAGCCATGCATTCCAGGAGGGAGTACAAATAGCAGAGCAGTGACCGAGCACAAGGAAAGAGGGAGTTTTTGACAACTTTACGTAGAAAAGCCTATAGATTCACAAGCTCATGTAATCTACTAAAACAAGAGACAAGAATCTACTTCTACTCTTTATAACGGAAGAACATAAAGATCAAGAAAAACAATAATCGACAAGAGGAAGTAGATTAATGGTACATAACACAATAAGTATCTGGGTAAAGCCACAACTCAAAACCCCACTATTTGTATTGCATTAATAAAAAATCCAAGATGATAATATAATGCTTGTTCTCACAAGAACAATCCCAACACTCATTAAAATCAATCTCCCAACTCATAAGCAAGCACAAGCCAAATCCAGGTCTCTTCTTTGCTCTCCAAGCTCCCTATTTCCTTGCACCCTTGGTCAAAGAATTTGGATGAATACAATATGCTCCACTCAACATTGAGCTTAACTTGCACAAGTATTTCCTATCCTCCACCCGATGACTTCATTTGGCCAATACTCAGCCAAATTTCCAAGCCTCCAAGCTTCTAATTCTTTGCACAATTCCTAAGAGAATTGGCTTGTATTTAAAGGGAAATTCCTCATCCATAACTACACAATCTCTTATAGGTTCAGTTCCTGATTTCATGCACCATCTGTACAACTCAGAAAATTATACAACAAATAGTACATTGTCCCCGCACTCTAGTCTCAACTGGTTTTTTCTCATAATCAACATGCATGAGTTTCTGATGAGGGAATATTTAGTTAACTGGAGTAGCACTATCTGAGTGCACTAATGCATCAATTGATTGTTAACTCACTATTAGTTCCTCAAATAGTTTCAAACTAATTTAACTGGAATTAACTCAGTAAACTGAGTTAACTAATTACCACTCATAATTAACTCATCCTGGACCCCTATAATATAGGAAGAACATATACATGACTTCAGAAATACTTCCAACTCGAAATTCCTAAGTTAACTAAGTCAACTCACTCTAGTTAACTATTACAAGTTGCTATGAGAATAAAATTCAATTTTAATTCTCAGTTTAATTCAAGGACAAATTAAGCTGGAATTTCTAGATTCTATTTTTATCATTTCTTGTTGCATTTTCAACACTCCCTCCTAACAATAAAGGAACTCAACTCGATCCCAATCCTGAACCTTTGGAATGTTCTGCATGCAACACTTCTCTCTAGTTTTGCTTCTCTAGCAACTCCAGAAACAAAAAAAAAAATCCAACCTGAATCAAAGTGATGCCTCTGTCATCAAAGTCTTTGACTGCTATTGCCTCTGCCGACTGAAAAATTTGTGCTTTTGTTGACTCTGTCATTCTGCACCGTTATCAACCCTTCTCTACGCTTCTTTAGTATTTGAATTCTCTAGCCTATGTTACTTTGATCTTTGACTGCATAAATCCCACTAATTCCACCCACTACTATGTTCTTTGGGCTCCCATAGCAAGGTACGATCCATGAGATAAAACCACTCAATGGACCCTGGCCAATTTCAACCCTCTTGGGACTATCACTTTAAATCGCCCCACCTCACACCTGGAGGTATGGCTGCATGTGATCCCTCTACCCACTTGGCTTGAAATTTCCCCTTCTAGGGGTCTCTACATGACTGGATGCCTCCAATCAGTCTCCTCTTTGCTTCTCCAATTGTGGTTGCTCCAAAATTTCCTGAAGCTACTTTTGAGACTTCTTTTGGGGCTGCATGTTGAGAGGTAATTTACTCTCCCTCTCAACCACCAAGTCTCTAACCTTTTCCTTGCTCCTCAAGGCTTTCCATGAATCTTGAACCTTAAGAGCATACAGGTTCTTGACTAGCACACCAATCTGTTTCATCTGTCCCGTTGTCACGAAATTTTCGGGAAAAAGCACTGATTTTCAGTCAACGATATCTCCCTCATTTGAACTACGATTCGACTGTTTTTTTTTTTTGAATTTGGGTATATTTTCCTAAGAAATCCAGATCTTCAATTTGTTTCTGAAAATTTTGCACAGAAATTTTCAGATCTTCTCTACAAACTCTCGGTCCAAAACTCAAAACTTCAAAATCTCCTATAGTATACTGTTCTTAGCTTCGATACCATGTAGATAATTCCTACAAATATAGATTTGATACCATCTAAAAACTCTTGTAGATTCACAAGGTCATGAAATATACTAAAACAAGAGACAATAATCTACTTCTAGTCTTTACAGCGGAAGCACATAAAGATCGAGAAAAACAATAATCGACAAGAGGAAGAACATCAATGGCACATAACACAATAAGTATCCGGGCAAAGCCACAACTCAAACCCCCTTTATGTGTATTGCATTAATCAGAAATAAAAGATGATAATACAATGCTTCTTCTCACAAGAACAATCCCAACACTTAGTAAAATCAATCTCCCAGCTCACAAGCAAGCTCAAGCCAAATCTAGGCCTCTTCTTTGCTCTCTAAGCTCCTTTTTTCCTTGCACCCTTGGTCAAAGAATTCAAATGAATACAATATGATCTGCTCAACCTTGAGCTTAACCTGCACAAGTATTTCCTATCCTCCACTTGATGACTTCATTTGTCCAGTACTTAGACAAATTTACAAGCCTCCAAGCTTCTAATTCTTTGCAAAATTCCTCAGAGAATTAGACTGTATTTAAAGGTCCTCATCCATAAGTGCACAATCCCTTCTAGGTTTAGTTCCTGATTGCAATCACCATCTGTACAACTCAGAAAATTATACAACAAATATTACATTGTCCTTTCACTCTAGTCTCAACTAGGTTTTTCTCAAATCGACATGCATGCATTTCTGATGAGGGAATCTTCAGTTAACTGGAGTAGCACTAGTTGAGTGCACTAATGCATCCACTGAATGTTAACTCACTATTAGTTCCTAAAACAGTTTGGAACTAATTTAAATGGACTTAACTTAGTAAACTAAGTTAACTAATTACCACTCATACTTAACTCATCTTGGACCCTATAATATAGGGATAACATATGCATGACTTCAAAAAGACTTCCAACTCGAAATTCCTAAGTTAACTAAGTCAACTCACTCTAGTTAACTATTACAAGTTGTTATGAGAATAAAATTTGATTTTAATTCTGATTTTAATTCAAGGAAAAATTAAATTGGAATTTCTAGATTCAATTTTTATCATTTCTTGTTGCTATTTTCAAAAATTCAGAGATTGCCACTTCAGGGCTTAGAGATTAGGATTGGTTGGATGGAGCTTCCAACTATGTCATCTGGAAGGCTAGGATGTCCTTCCTACGATATGAATATGGCCTGAAAGCCTACATTGATAATGTAGTGGTTTTTCCTTACGATGCAGACTAGCTCAAGGAATATAAGAAGGCGATGGTGTAGGTGAAGCGATTGATCTTGGATGGAATCTGAGACCATATAGTCTCACATATAGTGGCCAAGGGAATGACTAAAGAGATGTTGTATGCTCTCTCCATGCTATACTAGGGTAATTCCAAGTAGTGGAATATGTTCCTAGAGGAGAAGCTGAGATGCATCAAGATGTAGAAGGGGGAAGGCATAGATCCCTTCCTCACCAAGATTCAGGAGGTCTGAGACCAACTTTTAGTGGTTGGGGTAATGCCCCATCCTTAAGAGCTAGCATGATTATCACTCAACAACGTCTCAAAGGATTGGAAGGTCTTCGTCCAAAGTATATTGAGCAGAGAAACGCTACCAGGATGGGACAAAATGTGGGTCGATTTGTAGCAAGTGGAGTTGAGACAAGATTTGTTGAAGAGCTCCATCAGTGGGAGTAGTAGCAATGGACAGAAGGTGGTGAAGCAGGAGGAGAATGTGGCCCTAGAATCTAAGGGTTCTAGTCAGGGGCAAGGGGAGCAAAGAAATCAGAAGAAGGACCTATCTAAGTTCAAGTTCTTTAGGTGTGGTGAGTTTGGCCATTACAGTACCTAGTGTCCTCTTAGAAAGAAGTACAAAGAGGAGAAGCAGGACCAGGAAGCAACACATGCTGCGATAGATAGTTTGTCCTCTATGTTGGAGGAAGACTATGCGATGATGGCAAACATACCTCCAGGAGTGAGGTGGGGTGACTTGGAGTTGTAGCCCCAAAGAGATACAAAGATTGGGCAGGATCCTTGAGGAGTCCACCTTATGGATCATTACCTGGCTACGGGGGCCCATAATATTTAGTAGCAGGATGGATCAGTGTTAGAGGTGAAATTAGAATTCCAGACTAATAGTTGCAGAGTTGGCAACAATGCAGAGTGGCACTGTGCAGAGTTAGCAGTAGCGTCGATTATTCAGAGACAATAAAAACACTAGTAGCAATGAGGACTCGAGAGGAAGATGCATCATAATGAACACAGTTGATTCAATATTTTCGATGCTTTTCAGTTGGAGATTTTGTAGTTGCAGCAAGAACAGAGTTGTAGTGCAGATGCAGTGTTGGCGGTAGTACAACAGGGTCAGCTACAACATAGATGCAACATCAGAGTTTCCCAGTGCTTGTTGGGAAGTGGAAGTCAGTCACAGTAGCTAGACATCAACAACTTGACAGAAGGTGATACATAGATATGGTTTTGTGGTAGAGTGTGCAACACTAGAACACATTCCTCGCTAAGAGGGAGTGTTAGCTTTTATGGCATTAGATGTGTTCTAGCCACGAAATTTGGAGAGGTCAAAATAGATGAGATCTCCAAAACCCAAAAATCGTTTCTGGAAATTCCACCTAGGGATGACTTAATTAGATTATTAACCAATTTTTGAAAGTTTCCTAAGTCTAAACTTAGGAAAACTGGTTAATTAATCAGAATTAATTAACTCAAGGTGAGAATCATCTAGAAACTCACATGGATTGATCCAGAGATAATCCTAGCCATTAATTAAGTTTTAATATTTGTCGTTGGTGCTCCAACAAAGGATTATAAGAGGAGGTTGATGTGGTGATGGAGAACACACTTCAACATTTTGATTTCTTGGTAGATCTATTTCCAGAGTAGCAACAATCAATTGCTAGAGCGAGAGCTATAGATCAAGGCAGTGAGAAAGGGGCAGAGATAGTGAGGTTGGAGGAAGCATTCAAGATCCATTGAGTGCATTTGCAGAGAGGCAGAAGAGCCACAAAGAGGTTGATGTTGGGGCAGTGCAACAAACTCTAGAGGAAAGATTGATTTTCTGAGAGGGAGAGACGTCTTTAGTTCCAAAGGCAGGGAAGAAGTCCCAAGGTGCCGGAGAAGCATCTTTCCAGTCAAGAAAAGGTAAAATGACTTCATCAAAGACTATCCAAGGCTAGACATATAGAAGGTTGTGCAGAGCAGCGCAAAGGATGATGTAAAGGGTCAGAGGGCGAAATTTGTGAAGGCAAGTCATGTCGGGAGATTTCTTGTGGGGTGAGGAAAATTCCTCACTTGATTTTTGCCAATATTTTTCTCTGTAGGATTGCCCAATTTCAACATCCAATTGTACTCATAATTTCTCACTACTGCATAATAATAAAACCCCCAGCTGCTGCACCGGTTTTCCCAAGTTGGGCTTTTCCAGGGACTTTTGTCCAAAAATAATTGTGTTATTTTCAAGTGTGTGTGCTAGCATTTCTAAGTTTCCAGTGCATTATTTCTCCTCAGTATTTTATTTGAGAAGTTTTCAGTGTACTTATATTGATATTTGCCATAGTAGATAAATTTTTAATTAATTAACAATTAGGAGAAATAATATAAGTTGTTGCAATAGGATTCCAGCTTTTGGAATTTTCACACACCCAACCATAGGCTATATACACTGCAATCCTTCTTGCACCTGACCACTATTATCGGGAAATCTAGTGTCTATGCAGAGCTGCTAGTCCCACTAAGATGGGTAGCTATCCTAGAAACAAACAGATTAGAGTTACTTTCGCTTTCCTTTATGAGAAGTAGATAGGAGAGGAGCAAAGAATACCAACCTTGATCTTTTGCTTGGTTCTCCACTTGTTCCTTCTCCTCTTTGACAGATGTTCGCCACTCTTCCCTTGACCACTCCGCTTCAAAGAGTACCTGTAAAGTCAAGACAACATAATACCTTCAAAGTGCAGAGATCTACAGTCATAAAAAATATAGGACCAGATATATATTGACCACATATATGCATATATCAGCTAACATACAAGAACGTGGAGGAAAACTCGAATAGCTTTATTGATATAGAGGTTAGAAGAGAGGATTACAACCCATTGATCTGACCTAGCGTCATCCCCCCAACATGAAAGCCCTTCTTCACCTCATGAAAAGCTTAGATCACCCAACACTATGATATTGCACTAGGAAACCAACAACACTTCCTTACAAGATACAAGATTCCAACCTTTGGATCTCTGGGATGAGGGATCCATATATAGATGATTGCAGGGGGGTGAGTCAGCTTCTGGGATTTTGACTAGTGTCCTCTCTCTGATACTTCCTTATTCCACTTGGAGATTGATGATCTCTTACTCATCCCTGGGCGAATTCGGAGAGGCAAGTGTCACAGGAGAAGTTTCTAGAAGATTCCATGATCATCCACCTTGTAAACTGTCTCTGCCATTTGTCTACTCTCGCCCATCGCACCCTACAAAAGGGCTTTCCAGTATGCATCGCACTTTTTACACTAAGCAGGTGAGATGCATCATACCCTCTACACTAGGCTGTCTGTATGGTCCAGTTTTGACCAGTTCTAAGCAGTTTTCTATGGAGAACTTCTAGGATATTATGTAATTAGTTGACCTTGTTCCTTTAGGGCATGAAACAACACTTTTAGGGACTCAGAAGCCCTTGGTTTATGGGCATATGTGATTGGGGTTGTAGTGCCAAAATATGTCTATAACACTCCTGCAGCTCCCTCATGCGCTTCCATTAGGATATGACTTCATTCAAATTCAGGTACATACCTTCATAGTATCTCATCATTGCCCATTTTGTATAGGTTCCCTGCGATGACAGAAAAATGAGTCGCATGCACTACTAGTTCCTTCTTCTACTGGACGAAGTATTCCTTCAGCGCAACCCCCATTGCCAGAAAGTGGATTATATCTTCAAAGTGTTTGTCTACTACGTGCATAACAAAGAGTTGTGCATCAAGTAATCCTTCCTCCAAATTAGTAGGTTCCTCACCTATCTCAATTTGTGATAAGTGATCCAGTCCTGCGTTCAGGCATCCAGGCTTCACAATGACCTCAAAATCATATTCTTGGAACAATAAAAGCCACCTTCATATGTGCCCCCCAACACAGGCTTATTGACCAAGTATTTTAGCACGGAATGGTCTATATACATCTTGAAATGTCCTCCTAGCAAATAGTGCTGGTATTTTTTGGAGTGCATACACCATAGCTAACCCCTCGCGTTTGGTTGTGGAATAGTTCTTTTTCACTTTAGACAACCTGTGACTTGCGAATGCAATAGGGTGATCCAAGCCCTCTCCATCCTCCTATGTGAGTACTGCTCCGAACGCTATACATGATGTGTCAAAATGAACATGAAATTCCACATCCCATTTTGTGAAGACCAGGATGGGCGCGGAGGCTAATTTCTCTCTTAGTACATTGAGGCTCTTCATGCAATCATCATTCTAGCAGAATGTGACATCCTTTTTTATTAGTTTCTCCATTGGCACGGTGATCTGAGCATAGATTTTGATGAACTTCCTGTAGTATCCTGTATGCCCCAAGGTAGCGCGCAACTATTTAACACTTCGCGGTGTTTCCAAATTCAGAATTACTGCAATCTTCACGAGGTATACCATTAGTCTTTGTTTGCAGACCACATGTCCCAACAGGTTCCCAAAGGGAATGAGGAATGTACACTTCTTGAGGTTTACGATGATTTGGTGTCGTCGACAAGTATCCAGCATCAAGCATAAGCTCACTACATGGTACTTAACCAATCCAAATACAGTCCAATCATCCAGATAAACCTCCAAGAATTTGTGGATATAGTCTTTGAATGTTGCAACAACTATGCGCGAAAATATGGCCAGCGTGTTCTTCAAACCAAATGGAATAATGGTGTATTCAAAGTAGCCCCACTCAGTCATGAAGGTGGTCTTTCTCCTATCTTCCAGCACGATTTTGATCTGGTGTTACCCTGCGAATCCATCAGTAAAAGAGTATGCTACCTGTCTGCCAACATATTCCAATACTTCATCTGTGAACGGAGTTGGGAATGGGTCATGCACACATGCATCATTCAACTTCATAAGGTCCACACATATTCTTATCTCACCCTTTTGCTTATTTTCCTGTACTACCATAGGGCTTACCTAGGCAGGTTCTTCCACTGGCTCGATGATTCCAGCTGTGAGCATTTTGTCTAGTTCCACGTAGACCTTTTCCTTTTACTTCGAATTCAAGTGATAATGCCTTTGCTTAACCGACTTCGCATCGGGTTTTAAGGTGATCTTCATCATTCCTAAATCACCAATGATCCCCTTTAAGTCTGTGATTAGGAATAAGTCCTGGTACTCACAGAGTAACTCAACGACATTATCCACTATCGCATCATTCGAGTAGTCATTGGTTGTTGCATACTTAGGTTCGGCCTCTATACCAATGTTTACTTACTTTGTCTTTACCGACGCGGTTAGGTCATGGTATTCAATCAATGGCCCTTGAACCTCACAATAGACTTCAGTTTCTGGAATATTAAATTTTCGTGGATCTTCACCATCTTCTTCAGTAGTCACATATTAAAACTCCAGTGCGCAGCTCAGCTGGGTCGCCCATTTTGGCTGAAGCACTTCCATTGGATCCTCGGGTATTTTAAAGATAGTTTCTTTTACTGCTTGTAGCACATCATCAACAGTATCCCACCAAAAATCCTCAAATGTGAAGGTTAATAGGAATACTTCGTGAAAGATATCCTATTCGTTCGTTCCATGGCATAGCTTCGTCTCTATATACCAATTCATGGGTATAACATTTAAGGTATGACAGAACAGGTGCCCTCACTCAGGTTGTGGCTCTTCCCCATAGACCTTTGTCCATTTTTCGAGGTGTGCACGCAAATCATCTTGCCCGTCATACTTATCTTTGAACCACATCTGAAGCTTCCCAAACCACATGCACATCATTCTTCTGCAGTTGCGCCAGTCCTCAAAATTTCTTTGGTGCGTACCCCACCACCTTGTAGGTGTAGCTTGAAGTACCCATTTAAGAGCATTGAAGCATTGTTGTTCTGGCACTTCTCTTTCAAAATTGTTCAGGAAGTCATCCGCCTCACTTAACCCATCATACGTAGGTAGATCTCTTACCTCTATTGCTACACAGTGCAACAATCTCATCATCATGTTACAGTTTAGCTTGGTTACCTCATGTAACCGGTTCTGCCATCGTTTTATCTCCTCATCATAATCCGATGTTTAGGAGCTTTCATGCTCCCATGAGATTCAACCATCCGCGATTGGATTTACCCAGTATTTCTCCCATGCGGTTATCTTGTAGATGCAGTCTAGATCGTCGTCATTGTCGTAGTCGTGCAATGGCTCCATGTAGCTCAATCCTTCTGCAGGGTCTAAAGGTACAATTTTGCGCAAAAACGTTTTCTCAAAAATCATCTTGTGCTTCTTCATATTTATCACTCCATTCATGTCAGTGGCCCAATCTATTCCCAATAGCATGGGGTAGGGATTGATGTCATCAACAATCTCTATCACTTCAAATCTACTAGCGTGCTTTCTCCTTCAATATCTACTGTGATTCCCTGCAATCTCCACATAGGTAGGATTTTTTCTAGTTCACCATTCGTAGTTGGATAAGAGACCATTGCAGCGCAGGCCTGCCCATGTGCTCCCATGTCTACTTTGGCAGGACGTTCGCATCCGATCCTAGATCCAGAATCACTTGGTCCATCTCATATTCCCCAATTTGTGTGGTCAATCTCATCTCCCTTCCTGTTCACATCGCGTGCTTCTCGATATTCTAGACTACATGTAATTATCCTGGCGCAGTCCCAACGCATCTATTTATGAGTTCTTTCAGTCCCTTTACAACCTTTCTATCACAACAGCTTCATGAATATCTCCAAGAAGGTAGTGAGCATCGATGGGTCCATTTCTAGATCCAGTCTTTCTTTACTTCTTGAAGTGGAGGCATTAGCGAAGCTTCTTTTAGCTTCCATGAAGGTCTCCTTAGTTCATTCCAAATAAAATTTTGGTTCCTTCGTTGGAGCCTTGCAAACCCAAGTACTTTCTTCAGGTTTCTTGCCTTTGTCATCCCCTATCGCAAGTCCACTCCAGAGCATAATATTTACATTAAGGTCTTCCTCGTGTGGCTCATACCTCATCATTTGTAGGTTCTAAGTCGTAGGAGGTTGGAGTGCTCCTTTATCATGCAACCTCGCTATCAGTGTGGGACAATCCTCTGTCTCATGAACAAAAAATGTATAATACAAGCATGATGGTCGCGTTGGATTCGTACAATCATGGGCATAATTCCCTAGCCCTCCACAATTATAACATATCAACTGTCTGAGACCTCTTCCTCAGCCCCCTCCACCTCAGCCTCGCCCGTGCCCCTGAAATCTGGTGTGTGCCATTCCTGCGTTTTGATCGACGGGCCATGTTTTGGCCATAACTCTATAGGTAGGAGTTCAATCCATCAAAACTGATAACTTCTATAGGTGCGATCATCATCTCCTACTAACCTACATAAATTAAAAAACAACTGATGTGAATTATGCGTATACTTCTGTAATATATGGCCATTTTTTGTAGCATGCTTTCCTCCTATCTGATAACTTGTGCATCATATTGTAGGCATCGTGCTCGGTCCTACTTGTGCTTCCGGTCTCAATGGCATTGTCCCTCCTCCCAGAAGGTAATTCACGAACAATGGGAAATGGTCCTTGTCGTGCCCCTAGCCCTTGCATTTTACGCACCATACCTAATCTTGCATCTCTGGGCACATTTTCTTGTCTTGTTTCAAACTTTTCATCTCAAGGCACAAGTTTTTCATCTGTGTGAATCTACTGAACTCCTAGGTTGGGATCTTGTATCGAGGTCTCGTGCAATCTCATCCCGACCTCCAAGGCCTTGGGATGAGTGGTTAGCCTCTGTTGTGACAGCGTGTTCCATAGATGCGGCATTAATGATGCTACAAACCATTAGCGATGTTTCCCATCTGTTAACGTCATGTTAGCTTCGTGAATTTTGCACTTCAGTCTTTGATCCAACTCCCAAGGGGTCTTGCCTGGTATCATTGTGATTTCCTTGAACCCAATGATCAACTGTGCCTTTGATTTTGGCCTGCTAAATTATTTATTTAGCATAGCTTGGATATCCGTGATCCCTACATTCGGATTTTCATTGGAATGCTTAATGTACCAGGTCAGCACGTGATCCTGCAGAGCACTGACCAACATAGCCTTCTTTATATTGTCATCCGTGATGCCCTGGACTTCCCATACAACTTTTATCATGAACCAAAACTAGTCTAGATCTTCATTCCCTACTCCCTTGAACACCAATAGCTTTACCACGCTCGCCATACTGCTTCGCGGTGGTGGCGGAGGTGGTATGGGTGAAGATGGGGGTGAAGACGGTGAAACTAGTGGTGGTGTGGGTCGGGTTGGTATGCACGGAATTATCTACCTTATCAGATTGATCACACTTCTTGGCAAGACCTTTGCTATCTCTTCTTTGCCCCCTCATGGAGGTGAAATCAAGGGGCTAGTTTCTACTTCTATGCTACCTTCGTTTCTATAGATTCCTTCACTTTGTGTAGCCCCAAACATCAATTTATTCGCATTACATATTTTTCACACACTAACATCTTAATCCAAGTGTTCAAAGATTTAATGTACTTACCTCATGGTCCTTTGAGGAAGCATCATTCTACCTTGTTATAACTAACTGAAGTATCTACCACAAATTTGGTGATGAATCCACCTATGATTCAATTGAGCTAGTGATTGATAGTGCGCATGATCTTATCTTCCGATGCTTCCAATCAGCACACCAATTCTAGAGTCCACACAATAGGTCTGTCGAGTTTACACCTTCCTTAGCTGTATGTTAGCTTCACGATCCACTCATATAGCTCAGTGGGGAAGGATGCAAAGAAAATTTCGTGGATCTCTATATATAAGTGGCAGTCTAACCACTCTTCATTTGATAGTCACGAATTCCTATTTTCCTACGCCGCAAACTCGTGAATCTACCTGTCCAACCAATCTTCAATTCCTTTCTTTTTCAGATTACAGTGATACGACATCAGACATCTCTATGCAGATCTCGGTCCCAACAATGGAACCATTTGTTGGCTCGTTGGGGCCTGACCAAGGTTTGGAGTTAATTAGCAAAAAAAATACCTGTATTACTGGCCCTTTCGGCAATAATCCGCGAAGTGAAAACTGAGGTCTCACCTGAAGTAGTATGGGAGTGTACTGGAACCAGGTTTCCGCACCCTTGAGATGTCTGAGAAGTTCGACTGGTTGAATTGTTCATCACTACCTGTAGGTCACTTCACACACTCCCCTATTCCTCACGCCCTGATACACTACCTTTGCGCAGCCCTAACCAAGGGTTGTGGAGCTTTTGTGCTACTAGAGCAGCAGTCTACACTATTACCCGAGATCTTAATTATCTTCCTATACTAGTTAATTACCTTCACATACTTGGATGTCTTACATTATATTTATTTATACAAAACATTCATATGAGTTCGCATGACAAATAAATACTATACGTGCAATTTATACCCAATCATACATTAAAATAGGAAATGATACACAGGAATATGGTAAACTTCTCTTTATTGATTATTTCAGTGGTTACAGACTCGGCCTGCCCAGTGCACTTAGCTATAGGGATCCACGCACTTAGCTGCAGACTACTAGGCCTCTACGCACTCAGCTACAAAGCCTTCTCCTACTCTACGACCCAAAGACACACTTTACACTACGACTCAATAACTTAGACTTATCATTCCCCTTATTTTTTCCTCTCCTTTTTCTACTTAGAGCCTCGCTCTATTTATATAATCCCATGGTCCGCAGACCGTGAGTAGGTTTATCTAGCCAACATTACATTAAAAAAACTAGGGCAGATAACCCTGTGACTCTATTATGATTTTGCACTCTGCACCCACAATTCGCAGAGCTTTTACAAAAGGATTCGATCAAAACTTGGGCTTTAAGCCCCAAAACATGCCTTGGGGGGTTTCCATGCCCAAGAGCGTACTGAGCATGATCGGTATGAAAAAATTCAACAAGAAATAAATATTCTTTGAGAAGACAACCACACTAGAAGCATGGAAGAAGGTTTAGGAGAAGAATGAGTGAACCGCAGCAGTGGTAGCTGAAGCATGGAGAACCATTCCTGAACTACATGTCCTAGAAGAAGTGTTGATGGAGGCCAAGATTAAAAACTTGGTTGCAGGTTGCATGATGCAAGGGCAGAGATGGACAAGGTTCAGTTTGACCTAAACCTTAAAATCACAGAGCTTGATTTGAAGTCATAGCATTCAATTCCACTTGAGATTAGAGAATAACACGAGGCAGCTGTAAAGGTTGTAGTCACGACAATCAATTCCATAGTAGTAGATTGTACCATGCTCTTTGAGTAGTCTATGGAGGTCATTATGACTCTGCAAGAGGGTCCTAACTTACATAGGTTGCACACAAAGGTCCAGGAATTCCAGCAGAAATATGATGAAGAAAGAGCGAGGGCATGCACCGTCACTATATCACAGTGACTGGCTAAGCTACATGAGGCAAAGAAGTTACTTGAATAAGTGGATGTAGTGCAACAAAAAGAGGCGATCCTCAAGGCTAGATTCAGGCCTTGGCTAGATGAGGCCTATGTTATCTCTACTTCCATTGAAGAGAAGTTGGCAGGCCTACAGAAGGTAAAGGAAGACAATGCAGGACCAATGATAGAGCAGCTGGTGGAACAACTCAAGCAGGAAGCCACGCAGAGCACAGCTAAGGCAGTGGTGGCACGGGCCAAGTTGGGAGGTCTCTGTGGTAAGATCTCCGTGCCAGAAGAGTGACTCGGAGGTGAGTCATGATATTTGTGTTGGGAGCCTGTTGGGACAGGCTCCCCTAAGGGTCAATTTTGCGGTAGAAAGCCCACATTTTTGTTATATAAAGTGTAAAGTATCCGCAAGTTGTGGTCATGGAGCGTGTAGATAGTAAGTGTCATAAAGATATTTTCCCTTATTTTATGTAAGTTGTGTCGGCTTGTATAGACCTACCCATGGTCCACGAATCATGGGATTGTATAAAAAAGAGAGTCTTAGAGAGTCTAAGTAGTTCATAGTTGATGATGATGAATGTAATGGGTATTAGAAGCGAAGAGCGAAGAGTCTTAGAGTAGAAGAGAGTTTCTAGATCTATGTGCATAGATGCCTAGAGTAGAGTCCGCAGCTGTGTGTGTAGGCCCCTACAACTGAGTGCACAGGGTAGTCTTGAGTTTGTAAGAAAATCTCAAATATCAATAAAGAGGTTATTATGGAAATATATGTGTTTTGTCCATTTACTTTTGTTATGAATGAATGCATTTATGTTGTGATGAATATTTTGTTTATGATCTAATACTGTATTGATGTACGATTCTGCATGGTTTGCATTGTCATATGAACGCAAGTAATAATATCTGTTTACACAAAGAATATCTTAATACATTTTAAAGATATGAGACTCTTAAGCCGATTTGGTAATAACAGAATTAGGAGTGATTAAAAAGGTGCGTAAGTGGTGGATTTACTTGTTTAGGGTCAGCGAAAGACAGTAGTAGACCTTTGCAGAGGGTTGGAGGTTGATAATAGGAAGTTATATCGATAAGCCTTAAGGGATTATTGATATATGCAAAGGAAGGTTTAAGGCATAAAACAAAATCATAATCATCTCTGGGTGTGGAAACTTGGTTCTAGCAGCCCCCCTATACTGCTTCGGGTGAGACTTTAGTACATGCTCCACGGATTGATGCCGAAAGGGCCAGTAGTGTAGGGATTTGTTCGGAAAACTCAACTATGAACCTGGGTCAGGACCCCCTAATCCAACAGTCCATGTCTCCTCGAATCAGATAAACTTTGAAAGATCACTACATTGACCTCTAGTTGCTTTTACTGAGCCTTGTTCCTATCATTATATGCTTTGCAACTCCTGATTTATGCCTTTTGACTTGTCAAGGTATTTGCTATGTCAGGAGAGTACTCATCTCTTTGTTTCTCATCTAATCTATAAGGAGAGTCACATGAAATACAATCCACCATTATGCTTTTCATCTCTGATCCTCTATGTCCTATAAACATACCATGTCAGATAACCAAATATAACATAATCAAACATACCTTAGTAAAATTCATGGGAGGTTATCTCATTTACACAAATTAGTCCAGATTAGCATGATATATATATATATATAGACACACACACACACACACACACTAACATATCAACCTATCGACATCATGCACTGCAACATCAACTAGATACATGACAACCGTAGACACTGCAATGCATGCGTAACAAACACATTGACGACAGACATGCATGCATAAAAATCTCATTCTTCACATCCATTCCATGTGTTAGAACCTGAAAGCTCTGATACCAATTTGTAACACACCTCCTCTCACATTTACCCAAGTTCAACAAATTTCCAGGGTAAACATGAGAATAAGAGTTACTATGACATGACCTGACCTACAATATTTAGTTATGGAAGTGGGTTCGACAAACTGGAAACTTACAACATCCCTTAGGGCTACAGGACACTCAAGGGCCAAAGGACAACCCCAAGTGACCATTCCCTAAGATGACACTACTTTTCCACAAGTTTAAACCCTAGCTGCATGCATGACAATGCCTGAGTGTTGTTATATGCCTCCAACCACATGCACAACACTGCTTCCATGTGGGTGTGACCCAACTTGCCCAATTCAGAGGGTGCAGTACTAAGATTTGAGCCACGTTTCCAGGCCAGCCTCCAGACCACTACCCATAGCTACTTGAGACTTTTCGAAATCATAAATGACATAATGACAAAGCTAAACATACAAATTTAAGTCATAAACTTGACCTAGACTGACCAAAATATACTAGACATTTCATCAAACACATGGTAAACATGTAAGCTGCACTTCATGAATGAATATCTGAGTGTAAATATATGTACTTTAATTGAGAATCACCTAGAAGGTCTAATTCCCTCTTAAGTAGATGCAATAATACTTGTTATCCCATGCATTCATTAACCATTCATCAACTTATCAAAACATAACAAGATCCATAACTAGAACATATTATAGAACTGTGCTTATACCCAACATATAACCACAATATTAACCATCTCAAAATATCCATCAAAGGAACATAATAACAAGTATAAATGCTCATAGAGTACAATAGATAAATAAATCTTATTAACTTATACAAAATCCAACTAAGTCAAGGACTTCCACATACCACCTAACCATAGATTGAGTTGAACCAAATATTTCTTTCATCCAATCACCCCTGTGCCATCTTCCAATCATGAATGTGGGATCTCATAGGATAAACCAAGAAATAAACACCCAAGGGAATTAAACCACCTCCACCTTCATACTACCACGATCTCGCCAAAACCGGTAAAGAGATCACAAGACAAAAACAAAACTTGGATGGCTCGAAATTCCTTCACCATCCCTTGTGTTATCACCTAAAACATGATCACCTATCCATTTCTAACTAGGTGGATCAAAATACACCATGTAGGATTAAGTTTACCATATTAAAATCAATTTCACTATAGGAAATAATTTAGTAAACGATTTTTATTAAATTATTTCCATTTAAATTTAAATAATCTCGTGAGAATAATTGAATAAATCATTATTTATTTAATTTTCTCTAGGAATTATTAATAAATCATTATTTGATAATTATTCCTTTTCACATTTGACTATTCACAAAGGAATAATTAAATAAATCACTATTTATTTATTGTTCCTTAATTCTATTTTTGGAATAGTTGTTAAATAACTATTTAGTAGTTATTTTGATTTTACACCTTTCTTGATCGTCACGAAATAATTAATGAATCATTTAAGAGGTTAATTATTTCTAAATAAAGATATTGACCATTTTGAATATATTTTCCCTCTCCAAAAAATATAATTAAGTATTCCAAATGGTTAGATATTGATTTGGTAAATATTATTTTATTATTTTCCATTTTCGATATCAACCCAATACATTGTTATAAATAAAAGAGTTTTCTATTCATTCTTCATCGTGATCTTATCATTGTCACCACTATTTTCTTTTGTAGCGGCTGCAACACCCTCCAAAATTTTGGCCTACACTCAAATTTTGGGGCCTACTATAGATCCTGTGATTGGTCATTCCTTAGTCACTTCATGATTTCAAGCTCCCTTCTTGGATCTCAAGTATCATTCACACTTTTATCTCTATATAGCAAGTGTTGTCTTCGGGCATGCGAATTTTCACTTATCATGAAAAGGGGAGTTCTGGTTTGCTTCAAGGGGAAATATTTGTGAAAATAAATTGTTCTCATCATATAAACATGTTCCACACTTATTTCCAAGTTTCACATAGTATTACACAAGTGTTGTCATTATCATCACAAAGTTTATCTTGAGTGCCGCACTTGTGGTAAGTTGCCACAAAGGTTGTTGCACTAAGGGAAGTATGTTTTCATATCTTCTAGATGATATAAATTGTGTCACCAAGTGTCCAAGTGTGTGGTCACAGTCAAGTACTATCATTGTTCACATTGGTTCCACTGATCCCACACTTAGTCAAATTCTGGAATATTACTAGCAACCTAGCCTCATCCAACCTTCCTAAACTGCGCACTTTGTAGTCTTAGCCCTCAAGCACAAATCTTGTTCCTTGGCATCGTGCAATGCTTAGTCGCTGCCTCCCAAAGCCTACACATTTCACAACCTGAATGCTCAAGCCCAAGCCTTGACTCCAAGAACTACGCAATCCTTCTCCCAACCTAGACATAACTCTGCAGTTACACAATCACTGAACCTCATTTATCATCCAGAACTGTGCAATTGGGTGAACCAATGCCTAATACTTTAGCTCATCTCACTCAACCCCAAAACTGCACAATATTATCCCTTAGTCCAACCCAGTCACTCAGCCTTCCCCCTTAACTTACTACGAGTTCCGGCTCAGGCAATGGGTTATCATGGAGCATCTTAGACTAGGGGTTTATCAGACTGATGTTGTCTTGTCATGAGTGGATTGTTGGGTTGTGTTATATTCTTTCCATGACTAAAATACATAGTGAACTGAGGGGTTAGAGGGGGGGTGAAGCTCCCCCTTCGTTTCATTGATTGCGTAGTGGGGGGGTCACAGGAGGGTTTGAGGAGGGCGGGTAGCCCCCCTCTACGGGGTCTGGGGTAGCGCCCTGAGAAAAATTTTTTTGGACCCTATATTAGGTTGGGTGAACCTACCTATGGTTTTCGGTCCATGGTTTTGGACACGATGGTTTTCGGCCCATGGTATTGGATGCTTTGGAATGTATAAATATGTATTGTAACATTGAAAGGAAAATAATGAAAAGTCAAGCTGGTAGTCCTGGTTTTGGGATCCAGTGGGAAATCGCTGTGTATATGTGTTTTATGTGTTATGCTCTCACATTTTTATTTTTCCTGTGATTTAGAATTTGTATGTAGGTAATTTCTGTATGGGGTTAAAACCTACATGGATTGTAGATACAGGAATTCTACCATATATGGAAAGATGGTGAAGAAGGAGGACATGCTAGATTCCACTTAATGAGCTAAGGATAAAAGATAATCATCATATAATAAATATACCAAGGAATCATGGGGTATGATAGAAGATCAGAGATCAGGACCGCATGAAGACTCTATCTAATTCACAATCCTTTGGAGGGTAGGTATGAAGAAAAAAAATCATCTTTCATGAAGTTGAAATACACCTCTTTGTATAGTATGAAGGACAACTTATCATTGTTATATCATTATGTCTTTAATGAAATGTATGGTAACAAACACTTAAAGTGATTCCATGTGTTTTATCTAAGAGTTTTTCTCCCTTTTGCAAGATAGGCAAGATGTCTTTTTCCACGCTCGTTGTCACACTTTATGCATAAGCTAATTTTGGTGGTTTCAAGGGCCCATATTTGCGTCTATGATTTTTCCCAACCATATAAAAACATGTTGCACTCATTCACAAAGTTTTGAGGATTGTCGCACAAGTGTTGTCACGCTCGTCGTGAAGTGTATCCAAGATGTCGCACTTGTCGTAACTAGTCATGGTGTGGTCAAACACATGCAATTGTATTGTTTATGTGTCATGGGTGAGCTATGTTGTTGATTTTTCAAGTATTCTAAGTGTTAGATCGTTTTTGAAACCTCATCACTTCACAAATTAGTCTCGTTGGTCAAACACTTAGTCATCTCCAAGGAGGCTTCCCGACCCTTCAACTTGACTTCATCTGACTTGTCTGGATTATGCATTGTCTATTCCCAATCCTATAGAAGTTAATGTCACCCTTGAATCTACGTAGTGTATAGTTCCTACCTCCAAGGGTTGTTTCCCTTTGCAATTCTTGATCCCAAGCCCTAACCTTCACCTCCACAATTGCACAATCTTCTGAGACATCCTGGCATAAACTATGTATTGGAAAAGAACAAGCATCAAGATGTCTTCCTGTGCTCTTGAACTGCATAATCCATTTGAATACCAGCCTCTATTCACCTACAGAAATGCACAGAAGCTTCTCCCATGGGTCATTCCCCTCATCCTGACTCACTGTTAGGCCCCTATACTACTAGTGTAACCCCTTATTATTTTTACTACAACCCCCTTATTATATTGTTGTACCCATGTAGTCCCCATATGGTTATTATTGTGTCCATTAGAAGCCCACTATTTTTATTATTGTGCCCTTACATTATTATTGTTATGTCGGCTCTGATTATATGATGACCCCTTAGACTCCTATATATAGAAAGGAGGTCTTGTCATTTCTATCATCTAAGAATTGTTCTTTTGTGTAATGTAAAGGAGGTTTCCCCCTTGAAGAGGCTGAATTATAAGGTGTTGATCTATCATTTCTAGCTTTTTGTGAGATGGCTTCATAACATTTGGTATCAGAGATTTGGATTCTAGGGTTTCGCTGCTCCAAACAGGTCATTGTCGAATTTGCACTATAACTTTTTTTCTACGATGTTCCAGATGCTAAAAAACAAAAACCCATTTGGGCTGCAATCGTTTTCAAGATCGGGTCTGAATTTTAGAGCTTTTTGCACTATATTTGTGGAGATATGATCTGAGGAAGTTGGCCTTTTTGAAGACTCTCGAATTATATTCGAAACAGGTGACCTAGGGAAAATAGTCATAACTTTTGTTTTGAGCATCAGATTGAAATTTCGTAAGAAGTTACAAAAAGAGGATGGATTTTATTTTCATATATATATTTTTAGATCCTAAGGTCAAAACATTGACACGTGGAACTTCATACAATTTCATTCTTCTGAAAAGGTATATAATCAGGTCATCTTGGAATATTATGCATAACTCTTTCTTGGAGAATCTAAATTCGATCAGACTGGTGGCATTGGAAAGAGGACACAGAGGGATACCGCAGGTCACAATTCATAACTTAAAGATTTGAAAGTACAAAGTTACATTCGTTTCAAAATCAAGCTCCTAAATCAAGAAAAAGCGAGATGAGGAAGTTCGATGGAAAGGATCTGGTAAATTGGATACTACAGATGGAGAAATATTTCGATCTAAATGAGGTGAAACTATTACAAAAGGTATGTATTGCATCTAATTTTTAAGAACCGAATCAATTTTTATGGTATAAAGGGCTTTGTTCTCATAAACCACTTGTTACGTGGTCAATTTTCACGGAGGAAATGATAGCACATTATGAGGATACAAAGAGAAACTCCTTGTTTAGCCAATTGATAAATCTCAAACAAAAGGGTTCAATGGAGAGAACATTGAGTACTTTCAAAAATTGAATATAAGGGTAAATTATATTCCAGAGAAGAAAAAGATTGGTGCCTTCATAGGGACTTTAAAGGATAACGTTCAACATGAGGTTCGTTTTTGGGAACCTGATTCATTGGAGGAGGCATTCGAGTTGGAAAGAAAAATTGAAAGTGAAATTATGAAAACAAGGAATCGCACTGCTCATGACTATAATTATGAAAGTGTTTCTTCTCCTAGCCTTCCACAACCTACAAGGATTACACCACAACAATTGGAAGTGAAAAGAGAAAAGGGGCTTTGTTACAATTGTGATAGCAAATCTACTAAAGGTCATAAGTGTGCTGAGAATAAATTATTTTACATAGAGTATGAAGAGGAGGAAGAAAAGGATCAAGAAACATCAAAAGAAGAGGATATACGCCAGGAAAAAACCCCAGAGAAAGAAGAAATGAATCTAACCATATCTTGTAAAGCATTGCCAAGAATTATCACTCCTCAAACTCTCAAAATAGAAGGACATATCAAGGAGAAAAAAGTTTGAGAAGTGAAAGATAACATCAAGAAAGAAGAAATGAATCCAACCATATATTGTAATACATTGGCTAGACTTACCACTCCTCAAACTATCTAGATAGAAGGACGTATGAAGAAAAAAAAATGTTCAAGAAGAGAAAGATCACATTGAGCATCAAGAAATGAATCCGACGATATCTTGTAAAGCATTGGAAGAAATTACCACTCCTCAAACACTCAAGATAGAAGGACATATCAATAAGAAAAAGGTTCAAGCAGTGAAAGATCACATCAAGCATCAACAAGAAGTTCTCCAACTTTTAAAGGATAATGCCACTTTGGTGCAAAATTGAATGAAACAAAAGGTAGATCAACATCGTAGTGAAAATTTTTTTGATGTAGGTGATTGGGTATTTTTACTGCTACATCTCAAACAAGCTATTTGTGAGAAGGAAATGTTGGCAATACTACATGCACTTAAGAAATGGCGACCTTACCGAATGGGAAGACACTTCAAGGTAAAAATGAATCATGATAGTGTTAAATAAATTTCAGAACAACTATTATCTTTAGAAGAACAGAAAAAATGGGTCACAAATATGTTGGGTTATGACTTTGACATCATCTACAGAAAA
The DNA here is from genome assembly GCA_000404065.3 of Pinus taeda. NCBI lineage: Eukaryota > Viridiplantae > Streptophyta > Pinopsida > Pinales > Pinaceae > Pinus > Pinus taeda. Next base: position 16,049 of record APFE030565998.1, on the reverse strand, counting down.
GGGAAGAAAAATTTTGTTGCAGATGCACTCTCAAGAAAGGAAGAGGATGTTGAAGCATTGTTTTGTGCTATTTCTATTATCCAACTAGATTGGATAAACAAACTAAGGGATGAATGGAAGAAGGACAAAGAAGTGTGGCCACTCATTCAAAATTTGCAAAAGATCCCAATTCAAACAATATTGATAGAACTTGAAGAGGAAGGAAAAATCATATTGGAACCTGGAGTAGTCACAAAAACAAGAACCTGACAGCTACGAAATTGATCAATTTCAGAGCATCTCATCAAGTTGAAGAACTTACCGCTAAATATTCCACATGGGAGGACAATAATTTTATACATAAGCATCAAGAACTACTCAAGCATCAAGGACAACACTTTTTGAAGGAGAGGGGCATGTTAGGCCCCTATACTACTAGTGTAACCCCTTATTATTATTACTACAACCCCCTTATAATATTATTGCACCCATGTAGTCCCCATATGGTTACTACTGTGCCTATTAGAAGCCCACTATTGTTATTATTGTGCCATTACATTATTATTGTTATGTCGGCTTTGATTATATTATGACCCCTTAGACTCCTAATATATAGAAAGGAGGTCTTGTCATTTGTATCATCTAATAATTGTTCATTTGTGTAATGTAAAGGAGGTTGCCCCCTCGAAGAGGCTGAATTCTAAGGTGTTGATATATCATTTCTATCTTTTTGTGGGATAGTTTCATAACACTCACTATCTCTCAAAACTGTATAGAGAATGTCATGTAGCCCATCCTGAAATGCACAGTGCACAGTTCCAGGCCTTAAGACTCAGCCCTGGCTCAGTCCCTTGACCAGAATGCACCATCTTAAGCTAGGAGGTTTTCGGGTTGATGTCATCTCGTCATGAGTGAATTGCGAATACAAGAATTTGGTGGCATGATGAAGAAGGAGATGAAGTAGGAAGACATGCAAAAGACATTCTTGTAGTTGATCATGCAATCTAATCTATTGAGGAAAAGCAAAGGGACACTAACTTGTGATCACAACCCAAGACTTGAGATCATTTGAAGATTCATGTCACCAAGCCATGAGGAGGTGGAAGGCAAGGGTATTGTCAAGAAATTATCATTCACAACAACAACATTGGCTTGACATGACCATATCACTCAAGCAGTTCATATTAGCAATGCCATGTCATGTCTTCTCATTATATTTAATATGAAACTTCATCATTACAGACCATGTATATTGTATTAGTTGTAAAGTGGAAATCAAAAGGAGACATAAATAATATGGAGAGTCATGTAACCTGAAAATTCATAGGAATTCAAATAGTCATGAGGGTAGTCAAAGAGCCAAAAGGAGGGGAAGCATCACCCCTTTGGTTATATATACTCCCTCATTGTATAAGCAAGGGGATTTTCACCTTGGCTCCTCTCGCAAGGCACTAGAGATATAGGCTAGTTCTTTTGAGGAGCAAGGAGTGGCTCCAACGCTTCAATACTGGAGCTAGTGGTGTTCATTGTATCAATGTTCATAACATTTACTTAATATCAGAAGCCCTCTGGGCTATCCCATTCTTCATGAGTGGATTATGGATATTTGTAAGTTTATTCTGTGAACTTTTTTAATTCATGTTTGCTTTCTCATGTGTTAAAGTAGTTGAAGTATTTCGATTATTTTTCCACTCCTTACTAATAATGTGTTGTAATTTTTGTTAACATTGCCGCATCCTTGTGGACTACTGCACTGGATACTAGATAGATCCTCCTTTAAACATTGGTTTCATAATAGTCTCATCTATGTGGACTATTCTGCTTGATTTTGTACGAGTACTTCATGCTTAAGTGTGTCTCTACTAAGGTGTTACTACTACCTCCCTCTTAGAGGCTCACCTCTCCTTCCTCTCGCAGTGAAAAAGCTAAGACATATATGTGATTGACCAATCACCAGGCATACCCCCCTTTTTGTTCGAAGGCACATTTTGCATCCCTCTCTTTTGATGACAATTAGAGCCAAGGCATATCTGTAAGATATATGGCATCTGGGCCATTGTATTGGATGTGGCTCCAATCCCAAAAGATGTGAGGTATAATTGGGACTTCATTTCAAGGAGACCCCCTTGGTTAATAGATTTCCAACACCGTCAAAAAATGGTGCTAGAAGGAGGGCCAGATGAAAAGTTGAGCCCATTGAATCTAGTTTGAACCTCTTATCTAAAATAGATCATACACAAATCATACTATTAGGGTGTTTATCCAATTTTTCCCTTTATCAATTTTTAGCACCCGATGAACCTATCGATTAATTTTCCGAGTTAAAGTTTGATGGTGAGGATGGAACATCAATAACCAAGCTTATTTATGATTTTCTTAATTTTTTTTAATCTTACGAAATCAATGATGAAGAGTTGGCTTGTGTGCTTTTCTTCCTAACCCTTGAAGGTTGTGGTAATTGGTGGTGCCATACCTTGCCACCTACTTCCATTCATTCCCTTCGTCACTTCCTTGGGGAGTTTCATCAAGCCTTCGGTGGGTATAATTACCCAAATGTTTGTAAAAGAATAAATCTATTAAGAATGGAGCCTAATGAATTAGTTGATAATTTTTCTGATCAATTCCTTCACCTCTGTTATGAAATTCTATAAGAATATTTGAATTTGGAATTCTTTACACAAGAGTTTGAGTGCTTGGTTCTTATCGCTTCACATGGTGAACCTGAACCCCCAAATTTTTCTGCTTCCCCAAATCTTGTGAATCATGAGACACCTCTAATTTCAGAGGAGGAATTTACTATTCCTCCTCCTTTTCAAATTCTGATAGGGGTGCCTCCTTGTGATCATAACAAAGTTTAAAAGTCCACAAATCAAATTCCCAATCCATATTTTCATTCTTCTCCTCCCTTTGATGACTCAAATTCAATGGAGGAAATTCCATAATGGCTTATGAGGCCTATGGTGAAGAATAACTCCTCCACTATGCAAGATGATGTCACTATTCATAACTCTAGTCTCGAATTTGATTTGGATTTCTGCTATCCTCTATCATCTATAGACCATGAATCTTTGTACGATGATCCACTTGAGAAATCTGTTCCACTAGCTATTCTTTCACACTCTCTTGATTTTCATATTGCTGGTTCAAATTGAAATGAGGTACAAGAAAGTCACTCTACACAAGTAGAGGAGCAGGAATGTGAAAGTGCTTTCAATATTTCTTATGTATTCATGTCAATATGATGTGATTCCATTATTGGATGATTCCCAATATTCCAATCTCAGTAGTGAATCAAATGTAATCAATTTTTCGATCAATCCATAGCCTTGGGAAAAATCACTCTGATGAAGATAATTTTGTTGGTGTACGCAGTAACGACTGCCCAAGTGCATCATTTGAACTTTCAATTTCTCATGAATATATTACCTTTGATCCAAAGTCCAATTCGGTTAAAGAAGATGTGTTCATAAAAAATTCCTCTTTACCTAATTTCCCCTTGTGTTCTACTGGTTGCAATGCATCTACCTGCGACAAAGATACTCCATGTTCTTGAATTTCTTCATCCGATGAGTTTTCACAAGTTGGATGGTTGGCCATGATAAGATTGAAAACAATCAAAACATAGAGTACCCTTCCCATCCCTCATCATATCTTTTCTCACATGAAGACATATCTTCAAATTAGCTTGCTCACAAAATTTCACCGATTCATTTATCTTTGAATTTTATATCAGAAGAGCCTTTCCATTTGAGTAATTTGAATGTTGAAGTTGAAAAATCTGGTGAAACTTGTGACAGAGATTGCTTCCATCCAGTGAGCAGTATTGAAACTAGAAACAAAAATTATCCTCAAACCATGCATGATATGGTTCAAGCTTCAAAATGTGATTCTAAAATCCTAGGAAGTTCCGAGACCTGCCAAGGAGTCAAGGCACTTCAACTTCTATTGATGGTTATGTAAGGATATCAGGACTTTGGTAAGCCCCCTAAACTAATTTAGATTTGGTTTCTCTCACAAAATCATTCTTTTTGCATGGTTTCATTTTGGTGCAAATATCTTTCTCAAAGATGTTTGGTATTTTAGATGTAATATTTCAGACTCTCGAGATTTTACTTATGACCAAACTCAAGAATCGTTTTTGGTTCATTTGCCTTCACGCAAGTCTTTTGTAGTAAACTCGGGTTTGGAATGTGTAACTATTGTGGATGTTGATAATTACAAATACCATCTTTGGAAGAAGGAATCATATCTATCGTATGTATTTCATGGTGAGAAGCTCCCAAATTTCCTTGTGAATATGATATCTCAAATATTTTCCTTCATTGCACCAAAAGCCCTCTTGAGTGTGAATGTTTGCACAATTTATTGTGTGAATCAATATCCTTTATGTTCATTCCATCCTGACTGGGGTCATTTATTTATTGTGCTAGCTTCCCTTGCTACTTCTCCCGATGATTATGATGCTAGCACAATGTGTCACTAGTTACAAATAAATGGAATCTCACATTCATCACGCGAAGAAGATGATTATATTATTCAAAACATTCCCCAAACTGTTCAAATTCATTTATCTGTGTGGATCGATAACAAGGAATATTATGATTTAATCATATCATCTGATCATTCTTCTATCCTTGATGACTATCATTCAACTTATCATTTACCCATCAACACATCCAAGGACAGTAGTTTTACATCTCTTGACCTTCATCTTTCAACATCTCACTTTTTAGATTTGCGCCAACTAGTTTAAACACTTTAGTCTTCGTTGATAGTTATGTCGGGTCCTCACTCTCTTGACGTGAATGCTGAAAATGATCAGATCTATTTCCCCAACAATATTCTCATAATAATCCCATGCTTGTAATTGAAAACTCATATTTTCAAATATTTCAAGATGGTCGTCACGAATTGTACAATCCAATGCGGCTAAATTGTTAGAGATATCTTACCTGGAAAGTTCTGGCGTGAATAACAAGTTACGATCATCCCTTGAACTTTCTAAAGAGTACATTGTAGATGGGGGCACATCAACGAGAATCTTCCAAGGTTTGTTGAAACATGGTATTCATCGAAAAGGTAAGAATGCAAATTGGATGAAAGTAGTGGTTGTGACACATCTATCTGTCCACAGGCAATACCTTCCTTTTCTTGAGAAAGATATTCAAGTTCTTATCTTTACTATTGCACATTTATTTATATTTGTTTTAGCTACTCGTATCTATGTGAACGAGGTTTGGGAACAACTACAATGGCTTCACTGGAAATTTCATTATACGTGACCTTGACCTTCTAGCTGTTAGGTTAGGAGTAGGATTAATTGCATCCTAGTTTTCCCTCTCTTGCACTCATTTTTCACTCGTTCTATGTAGGTTGTCCTTGTTTCCGTTTTTGGTTTAACATCATGTTTGCTTTAGCCATTTTTTTTTCTTTTCTTCTGGTTTTATTTCCTTGTTGTGTGTTTTCTTTCTTTTCATCTTGTTTTCTTTGTTGTTGAGTTTCTCCTTTCATTTTCATCATGAATAAGTGTTGTGCCTGGACCTATTTTGTCTTCTTAGTATGTGTGTGGCTTAAGCCTAAAGATTATTGTGACACTGCAACATTTGGATGAACCTCTAGCCACTCTTATTTTTGTTTCCTTTGTCTTTTGGTAGATGAATTTCTAACAGAAAATATGATCGGTCCATAAGGAGATTTTTGGTCCAACCATGAACCTGTGTCTATCTAGAAAATCTTATACCTACAATTGGTTCTTATGTCTATTATTCATGCTTATCCAACTAGTAGAGAAGGGGACGAGAAAATATAAATGAGTAAACCTAAATTAGAGGTCTTTATACACTTCTTTGAAGGAAAAACCTATACTTCTCTCAATAAGTCAAGATCCCTCTTCCACCCAAAATGAATAAGTTCCAATGCACATTCCTCTTTTAAAAAAAAATAAATAAAGGAAAAAGAAGAGAAAGGCTTCTTGTGTAGAGAGGTGAAGCAAGAAACTCCTTTGTGGTACTTTCTAGGCTCGCTTGCAGCAAAACAATGTTTTTATTCCTATGTGACTTCGTTTAGGTACTGTCTAGGTCTGTTGGCAATGCATCAACACCAAAAATAAAGCCTTATACTTTGAAAATGTTAAGCTCATGAGCTACACTACCTTTCCCAACTCGAAAAATTGTGATATTACTAAATCGCATGTTTCGTTGAGCCGCTAAGGTACAGGGGGAACCATGTATAGTCATGGGGCAAGTGGAAAAGGCCAAAGTGATCTACATGATGAATCAATACTCCCCAAAGAACCAAGGCCCTCCATGAAAGAGAACCAAAACATCGAAGCTAGATTATAATAGTGTGTCACCAACTAGTGTAGTGGCTGCAACATCCTCCAAAATTTTGGCCTACACTCGAATTTTGGATCCTACTATGGATCCTAGGATCAGCCATTCCTTAGTCACTTGATGATTTCAATCTCCCTTCTTGGATCTCAAGTGTCGTTCACACTTTTATCTTTATATATCAAGTGTTATCTTTGGGCATGGGAGTTATAGCTTATCATGCAAAGGGGATTTATGGTTTTCTTTAAGGGGAAACCTTTGTTAAAATGAGTTGTTCTCGTCATATTGACATGTTTCACACTTATTTCCAAATTTTCATGCACTATTACACAATTGTTGTCATTATCATCACAAACTCTATCTTCGATGTTGCACTTGTCATTAGTTGCAACAAAGGTTATTACATTAAGGGAATTATATTTTCATATGTTCTAGATTATCTACGTTGTTTCACCAAGTGTCGAAGTGTGTGGTCATAGTCAAGTTCTATCATTGTTCACATTGGTTACACTGATCCCACACTTAACTAAATTCTTGAGGATTCCTAGCAACTTAACCTCATCCAATCTTCCTAAACTACGTACTTTATAGTGTCAACCCTCAAGCAGCAATATTGTTCCTTTGCATTGCTCATGCTCAATCTCTACCTCCCAGAACTACACATTTCACAACCTCAGTGCTCAAGGCCAAGCCCTAACTCCTAGAAGTCCTTCTCCCATCTTAGACAGAATTGTGTAGTTACACAATCACTCGGCCCCATTTTTCCTCCAAAACTGAGCAGTTGGCTAAACCGGTGCCTAATGTCTCATCGCATCTCACTCAACCCCAAAACTACACAATCTTATCCCTCATTCCAGCCTAGTCACTTAGCCTTCCCCCTTAACCTACTACTATTTTTGGCTCAGTCAATGGGTTATCATGTAGCATCTTAGACTAGGGGTTTATCAAACTGATGTCGTCTTGTCATGAGTGGATTGCAGATACAGAAATTTTACCATTCTATGGAAAGATGATGAAGAAGGAGTTAAATAAGGAGGACGTTCTTGGTGACACTTAAGGAGTTGAGGAGAAAAAATAATCATCAAATAAGAAGAACAAAGAACCCTAGGGTATGATAGAATATCAGAGATCAAGACCACATGAATATTCCATCTAATTCACCATCCTTTGGAGGGTAAGTATGAAGAACAAAGCCCATATTTCATGAAGTTGAAATGCACCTCTTAGTGTAGTATGAAGGATATCTTATCGCTATTATATCATTATGTATTCAATTACATGTATGGTTGCAAACATTGAAAGTGATTCCATGTGTTTCCACTAAGTGTTTTTCTCCCTTTCACAAGATAGGAAAGATGTCGTCTTTTCGCATGCTAGCTATCACACTTTATGCATAAGCTCATACTAGTGGTTTCAAGGGCCCATATTTTGTTTTATTATTTTTCCTAACCATATAAACACTTAGTGCACTCAATCAAAAAGTTTTGAGCGTTGTCGTACAAGTGTCATCATGGTCGTCCTAAAGCATATCCAACATGTCACACTTATCGTAACTAGTCATGGAGTAGTCACACATAGGTAGTTGTATTTCTTATGTGTCATCGGTGATCTCTGTTGTTGATTGATCAATTATTCAAAGTGTTAGATCATTTTCCAAGCCTCATCACTTCAAACAGTATAAGTCCCATTGGTCAAATAGTTAGTCATCTCCAAAGAGGCTTCCCGAGCCTTTAACTTGACTTCACTCGGCTTGTTTGGATTGTACATTATGCAATACTAGTCCTTTAGCAGTGCCCTACACCCTTAAATCTATGTAGTGAGCAATTCCTACCTCCCAGGGTTGCTGCACTTTGCAATTCCTCAATGCAAGACCTATATTTCACCTCTAGAATTGCACAATATTCTTAGAAATCCTCGCTTAAACTATGAATTGAGAAAGCACAAGAATAAAGCTTCCTTCTCATGCTCCTAAACTGCATAATCCCATATAAGAAAAACCTCCCTTCACCTCTAGAACTATGCAAAAGCTTCTCCCAGGGGACATTCCCCTCATTCGGACCCACTATCTCTCAAAATTGTGCAGATACTATCACTTAGCCAGTTAAAACTATGCATTATGTATTTCCAGACATCAATCCTTAACCCTCATTGACGGGTCTTTGAAATGCACATTCACGGAGCCTCCCTTCCGAACTTGTAACTCAGTTCTGGCTCAGTCCCTAAACCATAATGCACCATCTTAGGCAAGGAGGTTTTCAGGATGATGTTGTCTCACCATGAGGGAATTGAAGATACAAGAACCTGGTGGGATGATGAATAAGGAGATGAAGGAGGAAGACATGAAAAATACATTCTTGTAGCTGAGCATGCAAGCTAATCTATTCGGGAAAAGCAAAGGGAAACCAACTCATGACCACAACCCAAGACTTGAGATCTTTGAATATTCATGTCACCAAGCCATGAGGAGGTGGAAGACAAGAGTATTCTAAAGTAGACATCATTCAAAGCAGTAATAGCGGCTTGACATGACCATAATCAAGTAGTTCATATTAGCAGTTCCATTTGATGTCTTGTCATGGGTTGTCATATGACCATGTATATTGTATTCATTGTAAAGTGGAAGCACAAAGGACACACACATAATATGGAAAGTCATGTAAGCTGAAAAGTCATAGGAAGTCAAACAATCATGAGGGTATTCAAAGATTCACAAGGAGAGGAAGCACCACCCCTTTGGTTATATAAACTCCCTCATTGTATGAGCAAGGTCCTTTTCACCTTTGCTCCTCCTGCAAGGGATTAGAGACACGGGCTAGTTATTTTAAGGAGCAAGGAGTAGCTCCAATGATCCACTACAGGAGTTAGTGGTGTCCATTGTATCAATGTGTTTTAGAACATTTACTTAATATTAGAAGACCTATGGGCTAGCACATTCGTCATGCATGGATTATGGATATTTGTAATACTATTCTATGAATGTTTGTAATTCATGTTTTCTTTCGCTGTGTTAAAGTAGTTGAAGCATTTTAGTTATTTTTCCACTCATATTATCAATGAGAATATGTTGTAATTGTTTTTAACCCTTTCTCATCCTTATGGAATACTCCCCTAGATACTGGAAAAATCCTCCTATACACATTGGTTTCATGACCATCTCATCTATGTGGACTATTCTGCTTGATGTTGTATTGGTACTTCATGCTTAAGTGTGTCTCTACTATGGTGGTACTAGTACCTCTCTCTTAGAGGCTCACCTCTCCTTCCTCTTGTAGTGAAAGAACTAAGACATATATGTGATTGACCCCTCACTAGGCACACCCCCCTTGTTTTTTGAAGGTACCTCTTTTTTTTTTATAGTTAGAGCCAAGTCATATCTGTAATATATATGGAAACTTGGCCATTGTACTGGATGGGGCTCCTATCCCAAACGGTATGAGGTCTAATTAGGACTTCATATCAGGGAGAACCCCTTGGTTAATGAATTTCCAACATTGTCAACACGTCTTTTGGCATTTGAGATCCCACTAGAGTTATACATATCGTTTTTGGTTTTTTCACATATTAAGAGAGAGAATCGATCATTAAAACATTAAGGACATCAAAGGAATTGTCCCACAGAGGGGGGTTTGTAGATCTCCTTCATTGGGTGTTATCAATAAATCTTATTATTCATTCAAAAATATTTCCATATTGGGTTATTACATTGGATTTCTATTGTTGTTTACTATTTTGGATCACATATATCCTTTGATTGCAAGTTTTTCTGATTTTATTATTGCAGATCTGAAGCGTAAGTAGCCAAAAATTATTTTTAGGGTGACTTGTCACGAATGAATTAAGTGAAGTGTTTTTAGTACACCTTCCAAGAAATTTCATACTAACAAATGGAAACTCCACTAGGTTTATAGTTACATTTTTCGTCAACAAATAGTTACTCCACTGGGTTTATAGATACATTTGTTGTCAGCAAATGGGGACACCACTGGTGTAGTAATTTAGTTTCTAGGTGACTATAGCTTCATTGAATTTCAGGGTTTTGTGTAGCTACTTATAACCTCTCAATTTCTATTTATAGCTTTATTTTCTTTTTCTGTCAAATATTCTGATTCTGGTGGTTTTCTGGTTCTTTCTGCGTGTCACAAGTACCAATCGAGCAGGGGATGGAAACATATGTGTGAGAACTACTAATCGAGAGTCCTTGGATAAAAATGCACTTTTCAGCCCCAAATATGCATTCTGTAGTGCATTTTCTTATTCATATATCTACATTTTGCACTTTTTCCAGGTCAATACATATGTTTTGGATTTTTCTGTGAATTTTTCATATTTTTTTCTAGGTTTGAAAAGAGTGTTGTGTGTGGACTAGAAGGGGTTTCTTATCTCTGTTTTAGTCTCTCCTAGGCCTATATTCTCTTACTTTCTCTCTTTGAGGAAGGAAGAATCCCCTTAGGGTTTAGAGTACACCTCCACCTTTTTAGGAAGAGATTGGTTGGGTGAGGAGTCTAGGGTTTCAACATTTTCAACCACTAGTTTTCAGGTTCTGATCCATTATTTTACAACATGTTTGGATTTATTTCACATTTTCTATGTTTAGTTTGGGTTTTTCCTTTCCCCCTTAGGATCCCCTTGACTATCCTAAGTTTTGGAACTTCATACCTATCCTTTACAACATTTTTCACATTTGATTTGTTTTGTGTTTCTACACCATTTACAACAGATTAGTTCCTTTAGATCTCAGTCCCTTTGACATTATATATTTTAGGCCTTTTATGCATATTTGAGTAGCTTGTATGCCTTCTCTTTCTTAGTTGTTTGATAGCCTTTTTGGGTGGGGTTTTGTGTGCTTGTTTTGTTGTTTGTTTTTTTTTCATTTTCAACATTATTTATAATATTTAAAAACTTTATTTTTAGCAGCACGTGGCATCATAAGACATGCTCAATTAACTCATCCACTTGACACATCATTTTCACAAACTCACATCCTAAGTGAACGTGAGATTGATTAACACCACCAAGCCTAGACTTGAAACACTACACCTTAATAATTCAACACACATTGATTAAGCCCACTTGAGCACTAAGGCCAAACAATATGTGTAGTTTAGGTGTAGGATCAATGGGATAAGCTTCCAATAACACCCATCAATCACTTACATTGAGACATAGAAGTTGACATATTAGGGAGCTTAAAATCCTTCACCATCCCATAGTCCAAAGGCAAAGCGCGTCAGGAAATTGATTCAGAAGTGGTTAGGCTAGGTCATCATGGGAGCAGTTCTCCTTGGGGCTACCCAACTCATGGTAGGGACTCTTGTGTGGTGGTTGATCCCAAGAAGCTCAAGACTTGACCACCCCCATGGGATGAAGGCAACCATACTTACCAATCTTAGGAAAACACTCTATAGGATAGGCTGTGGGAAGCATTTGGTTATCTACTCTACCTTTCTCGAGACAAATCTTCTTGTGGGTATCAAATTATGTCAAGCAAGAAGTTGTTTGGAAGGCCATATGAAATAATAGATTTAGGATTGTTTGAGGATTTATACCACCTATAGGCTAGATGTATTTTTCTTTGATAGGATGTTCTTGCTTGTATTAGAGTAACATCATTGATATAGTTAGTTTACACTTGGAACCACTACACTAGGTTTTTTCTTGATGTTTGTTGCTCTTTATCTCCCATCACCCTTTAGTCCTTAGAGTCATTATTTTCTTGACATCACTGCACCCCCCAAGTGTTTGTCATGGTGAATTAGAGGCCTTTGTCCTTAGTTTCCGTTAGGACATACTACTCCTCCTCATCGAGTTAAAGTTCATCCTGGACCTAGTCATCCTTCGAGTCCTCATTCTGACTCTGGTTCTATTGATTCCTCTAGTTCTTCCTTTGATTCTACATCTTCTCAACCTTGTACCTTCACCATGTTAGGCACTAACGTGGGTGCAGGAAACCAAGGTGGTAACCCAGGTACTAGCTAGGGTAACCCCATGAGTGGAACCTCCATTAGTGTGGTCACTCCTACTCCATTTATTCCTTTTATGGCTGGTTTGAGTCTCCCTTATTTCAACCAGCTCATCAATGACCCTCTTCTCCATGACCCCAATTAGCTAGCTATGCTTACCAAGCTTCCTTCCAACATCCCTAAGTTTGAAGGTAATACTAGAGAAGGTCCCACAAATCATGTTCACTTATTTATTTCTGGTGTTAATCCAATTCTCTCACTGAAGACTCCATCCATCTTCACATTTTCCAATGCACTCTTACTGGAACTACTACTAAGTGGTATGTCGATCAACCTAGGGCCACTCGTTCCACTTTCGCAACTCTTGCCAAATAATCTCTAGCCTATTTCCAAATACCTCTCCATTATGACACTGGTACCAAACTATTGACTTCTTTCCCTCAAACGTCTGCCACTCGCCTATCTGACCATGTTAAAGATGGCGTAGAAGGAGGAGCATATGTAAAGATCCTGAATTCGAAGACCGTGTCTATATGGATTGGTTCCTTAGATAGATTTTGGCCTCCATTTCTAAATATGTCACTTCTCACTTCCCCAAATCTGAGGAATATTCACTCCAAAGTAGCCTTGAAATTTGTCTTGATCTATTCCCAATCAAGACATGACTATATTCTCATTATTGATCTACCTCGGCCTGGCACTAGTAATGCACTGGGAGCATCTCATGCTGTTGATGGTATCATTGGATCCATTTCATACCCTCAAATACAACCATATGATCCACCTCTGATGAGTTATGGTCAACCCTAGGGGGGACCAGTTCCTCTTACACCTATCCCCCCCACCCAATCTTTCACCTAGCATCTCCTATTCAGGTCCCAACATGTCATATGCATATCCCCATCTGCATCAACAAATACCAGGGATAGTTGTTTCTCCACCTCTCTATCCTATGTCACCTTGTATCCTTACTACCATATGCACTGCCTTGCGCTCTAGCCCCACTGGCACCAGCGCCCCAGGACCCCATTCCTCCTCCACCTCTACCACAACAACAACCTACTTCTCAAGGTGAAGTGTATGCTTAGAAGAGCACAACCAATCCCCCCAAACTCGAGAAACAAAACAGGGTAAAAGGTAATGAAAATCAACAATCTCAAGGTAATCAGGGTAACCAGGGTCTACCACCTAATGCACCTAAGGGAAACCAGCCTAATCCTACAACCCATCAACAGGGTGAATAGGCCAAGCAAAAAAAGACTTTTTGTACAAACAAACCTTCTTCCTGTTGTGGCATATATCGCCATTATACTCATGAGTGTCCCATTTTACCTCATATGCATAACGTATGGGAAGCTCAAGAAATTGCTTCTAGAGGACAACAACCCATAACTCTGCCTCCTCATCCTCATGCTTCATCTCAACCAACTATGCTTACCAATACTTTTCCTTGCCAAGGACATTCAACTGCTCAACCTACATAAGGTCATGTAGCTCCCGAACCCCCATCATTTGATCACAATGATTATCATATTCATATGATGAATTATGGCAAATCAACCTTTAGACTCTATCATGCTAATATGACAAGCCACCTACTAAGTCAGTGACTAAGTCCCAATCTCAAGTTTCCATTGAGCCTCTGTCATCATCAAATGGTGCCTTACATATCCATTCATCTAATGTAGATTTTATCACCAAGATCCCCAAAGTTCCATTATGCCAAAATGTTTCTTCTTATAAATCCACCCATACCTATAGCATAGTAGATGAATTGGTGTAGTCTCCTACTCCCATGTCAGCACTGGAATTCTTCCAGATGTGCCCATCCCAACGAAGAGATCTACTCTCTTATTTGGGTGTTGTGGGCCCTTTTAATGATCATATGATTCTCTTTGACGTTGAAAATCAGAACATCCCCCCTTCCTTTACCCGTTGCATTTCAAATACCAGTCTCCATAAGAAACACAATTGTTTTGCAGTGTATCATAGGAAAAGGCACATCCACTTGTGCATTGGATGATAGTGTTTGGAAGCAACTTGGTTCCCTTGACGTGTCCCCATCCACCATCACTCTCTGTACTTGGGACAATCATCACTTGTAGCCCCTCAGACTATATCACAACTGTCCAATTACTCTTGCCAGTAAGACAGTTTCCATTGACATTGAGGTCATTGATGCTGGTGAGCTCCAGTATTGTAGCAATAATGCTACAACTCCTGAGGCTTCTTGTCTCTCATTTTATCAACCCGGTTGTTCGTACAAACTTGGAAGCGACGGTGCTATATGCACAAGTACTAGATCTTGTCGCAGCTGTCACTTGGTCAGCTGGCACAAGTCTGTTAGGGCTCAAGCCAACTGCTATAGGCTCACAGAAGAAGCTTTATCAATGATGGACGAAAGCTACCTCAAAGGAGACTAAGCTAATTGACAAAAATGAACTAAAAGTAATTCAACGCATGTAACCCTAGGAAACCCTAATTTAACTAGTCTAACCTCTATAATGCAATGAAGATGAGTAATACTTCTACCAATGCTGCTACTACATCTAACAAGTGGAAATGCATGAATCTATACTACTGACATTATCAAGGACATGTTTTTATACTTTTTCATTAAGTAGGTGGAGTGATTGTGTTTTGTTTACTTATTAGGGTTTGATTGTGCAGATTGGATGGAGAAGGAAGGAAAGCGTGGGGCAGGTTGGGGACGCTAAGTGAGGTCCCTATGGACCCTTGGCATCCATCCACAGAGGCGTCCCACGTGCAGAACCTCAACAACCACGTGGAAGACCCCCTACAGGATGTCTGCAGGGGATTCTACAGGAAACTCAGGGTTTTCTACAGGATGTCTCTGAATTGCTACAGGATGTCTCTGAATTGCTACAGGATGGTCTACCGTGGAGGACTGAGCTGAGGAAGAGGTGATGGACGGGTAGGAAGGGATGTGAGAGGTAAGGATCAGGCTGGTGATGGCTCAAGAATGGAAGGATGAGATGGAAAACAGGTGGATGGAGCGTGTTTGAGTGATGGACGTGAAAGGTCAAGGACTGAGGCTAAGTGAGGATTAGGAGATGTTTAGGAACGGGCAGAACGCGGTGTAAGGCAAAGAAACGTGGTTGCATGCAAGGTTAAAACAGAGAAGATGGCAATGAACGAGATGGAGAAGAGTGTAAATGAAACAAATGACCGAAACTGTTGATCAAACCAAGAAAGCATCAACCTATACTAAGTATACCGTGATTTTATTAAACAGTGATCCAAAGCGCAAGGAGAAATACGTATGGGACTGTGATGAAGAGATGTGTGGTTCGTATAAATGACAAGGAAGCATCTAAATCCAAATCATAACTGTATCAACCAACTCATGCGTGTTTTTGGTGGTCTGCTATGGACTACACCCCAACCTTCAAACGAGATGGCAGTGAGCCTTAACAAACGATTTTAATGGAGCTCCAATGGATGTCATGTATCATGTGCTACACTAAACAAGTGAAAGTGACTGTACCATAAACAAAATCTATCTAACTCATAAGAAAATCAAATTACAAGACTGCCATTCAAATTGCATGTGCAAATGAAACTCAAAGTGCTGGAAAAAGGAATAGAACAATACTACAACAGAGGGGATCTATGGCTCTCAGGTTGGGCCCTAACCTGAGAGCTATAGTCTCCTAATAAAACTCAGGAATCGATCACAAACTGTCCTCTTTATTCATAACTCAATGTCATGCCAAACTAGCTTACAACAAAAAGGAAAACAAACTTGGACTGATTCCAA
>APFE030565977.1:4100-28674 GCA_000404065.3 Pinus taeda | reverse complement strand
AGGGTCCAAAACCAAAATTTTCCGGGGCGCTGCCCCAGACCCCATAAAGTGGGGTTACGGGTACCCCTCAAACCCCTTGTTAACTATGTGGAAAGAATATAACACAACCCAACATAACAACATGCATGTCATTATACGCATGCATGCGATCCCCCATTGGCACACTCACCAAGGCGAAGACATGAACTTAGTCTGACTGTGGCTGAAGATGTAGTTTGACAATTGATGCACATAGCCACCAGCACACACCTGGATATTAGCACAGACACTATGCATCAATGTGTTTTCGGTTTGGTCACACCCAAGACGACCACGCACATTCTATCAAACGAGTTGGACAAAGGATCCATATCGGTGTACCCAGAAGCAACCAAGGCAAGAGTTCACTTTCAGGAGGATGTCACCATTGAGTGTGTGGACACCATCATGGACCACCAATCTTGGCATCAGCTTATCATGATCGACCACCATGGGGATGTCGAAGAGTTGTTCATCTCACAACCGTCTGAGTCTTAGTGATGTCTTGAATGGCTTGTTCAAGCATATTTTGTCTCACATGGGTACATGTGCAGATTGAATGTAGCATCTTGTAAAGTGGAAGTCCAAGTGTTGATAGTTGAATGTAATAGCCATAGATTAGTTGAAGAGTCATAAGGGTAGGTGAACAGTCACAAAGGGGGAATGTCAAGGGTCACCCAACCCTTTGCTATTTATAGTACCTCATAACTCATTGATAGGGCTTTTGGTCAGCCGAGCTTCTGATAGGAGTATCTTTGAGAAATCCTGGAGAGTATTGTAACGAGCCTTGGCTTTTCCATAATGCAGAGTGAGTACATCTCTTTAGAGGAGCAGGCAGTAGTGATTATAACGTTCCTCTATTGGGATTAGTGGTTGATCATGGTTCTACTGTATAATTTGAACTTTCACTTCTTAATATAACATAGCCAACATGTTTCATGCAGATGTTGTTATTGTATTTCAGCTGTCTTGTTTACTCTAATGATATATATATATATGTGTGTGTGTGTGTGTGTGTGTGTGTGTGT
Source organism: Pinus taeda (assembly GCA_000404065.3). Taxonomy (NCBI): domain Eukaryota; kingdom Viridiplantae; phylum Streptophyta; class Pinopsida; order Pinales; family Pinaceae; genus Pinus; species Pinus taeda. The sequence goes on along the minus strand of APFE030565977.1, from coordinate 27,628 downwards.
GTGTGTGTGTGTGTTTTCTTATGCATGCATGTATGCACTCTTTCTATATAAGTATGTATGAATCTTACTGAGATGTGTTATTGGTTTAACCATCACTTTGGATTGTTATCTTACTTTCTTTCTAGTTTGTGATGCATCTTCGCTCATGTGTTCCCTTCCAAGCCGCATTATTCCATAGATTTCCAAGGGGCACACTCACCTCACTTTTTGTGTGTTAGAACCCTTCATGTACCTTCCTTAGCTTGTTGTGCATGTCACACCCTTGCTACAAATAGGGACATCTTACTTTCCTCTACGAACAACCACGGTCAAGCCGATACTGTATAATGCACTTCTGGGACTTCTACTCCAAACGGTCTGAGGTCTAGTTGGGACTTCTTACCAGGGAGGTCCCCTAACATGTTGGTGGGTCCAACACTGCCAACAACATCCTTTGAATCCAATACCTTCCTGATAGTTGAGGGATCATCATAAATGATACATAGTACACAGACTTACCTAGTAATGAAACTGACATAGGTCCAAACACATCATTTTGCACAAGCTCTAATATCCTTTTTTCCCTTTTAGCACCCGAGGGAAAACTCACCCGATCTGCTTTTCATATATACAATGTTTATAGAAATCAAAATCTAGAGAGAAATTAGACATACCTTATATCATACCATTACCATGCAGTATTCGAAGGCTCTTCTCTCCAATATGTCCAAGCTTTGATGCCATAGCATGGTATTTTCTTTAGAGACCACTAAATTTTTTGCTCTGCTTTCAAGAACCACAAAACTGTTGCACCCATCAATAATAATGCTACCCAGAAGCTTGTACAAAATTTCAACCCAAACTTCATTCATCAATACTATTGCTCCCCAAGCCATCTTCCAGGTATATTTCTTGACACTATTTTTAGACCTGTATCATCCATTTTTCTTACATAAATCATATTTTTAGCAAATGCAGGAATATGCAGAATACCAAGAAGTGTTCTAATCCTTCCACCTTGCAACTTTAGCTTTAGTTTTCAACATTCGATAATTATGGCCTTCCTTTCATCCCCTAAGAAGACATCACCACCATCATATTGATCTTACTCGTAGAACCACTCCCTATGGGGAGTGAAGTGAAAGGATGCACTTGAGTCAATCAGCCATGCCTCATGATCTACATGTGTACTTAAAGAAGACGCCAAGTCCACATCCCCACCTTCATATGACGTGGTTTTCACCTCTGTAGAAGGATCCTCATCAAATCCCTTTCATTTCACAATAGATTTAGATCTACAATCATTTTTTTATTGCCCCTCCTTTCCACATTTCCAACCCACTTTTATAGATTTTCCTAGAAATTTATATCCCACTCTAGATTTAGATCTCCCACTTGAGGACTTATTTTTGTCTATGTTCTAGGACTATCCTCGTGTAGACAAGGCATCTCCATTATGTCTCTCCATATTTTTCCATCTCATCTCCTTTGACAGTAATGATGAGACTATTTCATCAAACTTCAAGGTAGTTGTATTACTACATGTTACACAATATTTTTTCACACCTACCGCACTTCCATGTGTCATACCCTAGAGTGCCAAAAAATTGACAACTATGCAGTGTAACCATCCTAATATGTAGTCCAGATCCTCCCTAAAGAACTAATGAAAACATGACTTGAGACTTCCCTGATAAAATGGGCTCAAAACCCTAATTATTGGGTCAACACAACTATGACACTACCTACTCGTGCTAATGGCAGGTTGCACCATATTAGCCTCGCGCTGTCAGTGCGAGTTTTACCTAGATACTCACGTTGATCCATAAATGAAAGTTTTCCGAAAGAGGACAAGACGCTTCATGATCTAGATGATCCCTCTTTGGAGGGCTACTGACATCAAGGCTTAGGTTGTATGCTTACTCTCTTGTTTATTAATATATACAATTGTTGGTTCACCTTCCATAAATGCTTGTGTTAATGCTTCATTTATCTTAATGTTCCTTGATATGTTAAGTGGATTACATTCGATAATGTTTTTGCACTTTTATGATTTGTTGTGTCTTTCGCCTCTTGTGAAGGTATTGAAATGATGTGAGCAGTAAGGATTGATCCTAAGGAGAAAGTGATCAAGATCTTCAATAGAGGAGTGTATTATAGCATCAAAATGAAGTAGGTCTCCTTCCTCTTCTTTCATTTCGATTGTGATTTATAAAAGTGTCATGTAGATTGTCTCATTTGTTTCTAGACCCACTCATTGGGCTAGAGGGATTGTCTCTATCCATAGAGAGGATTTACGTAGACAACCCTACCTATTGAAACAACTTGACTATCCCTTGAATCTGTAAAGAACTCAACAAACTGATCCACTTATCTTCCTCTGAAATTTTAATATCAACATATAACAAATGAATTACCATAGTATTAAAGGCTATCATATGCTATGTCACTAAGCCTCCATCCTTCATCCTCAAGTTATACAATGTTTTGTGTAGGAATAGTTTGCTTACCAGAGACTTAGATTGGTACGAAGTCTGTAACTTATCCAACAAATCCTTTGCCGTAGCTTCCCCTCACACATTCAACAATACTAAATCTGAGAGACACAGTTGTATTGTGCTCTTCACCTTCTGATCTAGCTTCACCCTATATTCTATCGACATTCCAGTCGGTCCCATGCCTAGATCTACAACAATCCACAGATCTCGATCCACCAATAGATCCTCCATCTTGAGCTTTCACAACTAAAAACTATGACAATTTAATTTCTTGATCTCTATCTTTCCACTGCTCACCATGTTCTTTCACATAAGAATCGATTGCACAAATCTCCCACTGAACAAGGTCTACCACAGGCCGAAGCAAAACCTGTCAACAACAAAGGTGTCCCCTTGAAGTTGGAATAACTCGTATACAAGATGTAGGTTTTAACCCTGTATATAAATTATCTGCAAATGAATTCTTAAAACAGAAAATAAAAAATGGCCAAAACATAAAGCAAATATACACAAATATTTTCTCATGGATCCAAAAATTGGGACTGCCAGATTGATTTTTCATTACATTCCTTTCAATGTTACAATACAAATATATACATGTCGAAGCATTCATAAACCCCAATCCATTAACCCTGGATTAGAACATAACCATAGTTCCCTTGACTGAATCAACAAAATACCATGGGAAGAAAACAACCATGTCCAAAACTATGTGCAAAACCCATGTACAAAACCATAGGTAGGTTCATCCACCTATTAACACACACCCAACAACCAGGTTCCAATAGAGCCTACAAATGTATTGAAAACCACCTCCAAATCCAAGGAAGACCTTTTTGAATGGTTTTTTATGCCCTTCGGGTTGAAAAATGCCCCGACTACTTCTATGAGACTAATGGATGACATCTTGTAGACCTTCACCAATGAATTCATCATTGTTTATCTTGAAGACATCCTTATCTTCAGCAAGAGTTGGGAAGAACACTTGCAACATATTCGACAGGTCCTTCAAACCCTATGGTAGCAAAAATTATGTTCCAACTTGGAGAAATGCACCTTTGGCATGAGCCAGGTCCAATATCTAGGTTACATCATAGATGAGAGAGGTATGTATGTGGATCCGAATAAGATCCAAGTCATTCACAATTGGATATCCCGGACCACTCTAACAAGACTTCATAGCTTTTTAGGCCTTGCAAACTTTTATCATACGTTTGTGTTTGGATTCTCCCATATCACTTAGCCTATGAGTCATATTACCAAGGGCGAAGAGAAATACATGTTTTCCTAGTCTGAGTCCCAAAATAATGTGTTCGTTGAGTTGAAGCACCTTATCTTCTCTGCACTAGTGCTCACATTTCCAAACTTGCAACAACCATTTGAAATTGAGACAGATGGCTCTAAATATGATGTTGGTGCAATCCTCACCCAGCACGGGCATCCAATGGCCTATCATATTGAGACACTTTATGATACAATTCAGAAGTACCCCACCTATGATAAAGAGATCTATTCCATTGTGCACATTTTCCATAAATGGAAGCATTACATTCTAGGGAAGGAGACGGTCATCCCCACCAATCACTGACCTCTTAATTTTATACAGACACAAGGGAAGTTAAATAAATATCACCATTAGAAGTGGTCTACATATCTACAATAATTCCACTTTAACATTAAATACAAAAAAGGGATGCACCAATCATGTTGCAGACTACCTCAATTAGCCCCCATTTGTAGCATTGAATATTGTTCTCAAATCTTGTGGCGACGAGACCTCTAGTTGGCCGCAACTATACAAAAATGATCTAGAGTTCACCTCCACATACCAAATGCTAGTGGATGGAAATAAAGTTCTTGATTTCCACCTCCATGATGCATTATTATGCTACCTGGGCCACCTTTGTGTTCCTTAAAGGGAGAATGCCAAAATGATTTGGGAGGCGCACTACAGACGGGTCACAAGACACTTTGGAGTGGAGAAAAATATGCATGTACTACAAAAGTCCTTTTATTGGCCAAAACTCCAATAGGATGTTGGGAAGTATATCAGATCCTGCACTCCCTACACCATTTCCAAGCCAACCATCAAGAAGAAAGGCCTGTACACTCCTCTTCCAACTCCCTGCTACCCTTGGGAATCCATCTCCATGGACTATCTATCTATCCTCCCTTAAATGAGTGTGGGTACATTTTGGAATCTCGCAGACCATTCTATCAAATTGGGATAACAACTTCCTAAGCACATTCTTGTCAAGCCTCTGGGCACTATTGGACACCAAGGTCACCAAGTCGACTGCATTCCATCCTCAAACTGACGGCCAGACAAAGGTAATCAACAAGATGTTAGTGCACATACTTTTCATGTACAACTCCAAGCATATACAAACATGGGATGAGAGCCTTACCTATGTGCAACATAATTATAACATAGCTCTCCATAGCTCGACAAGTTGCAGTCCCTTTCAAGTGGGTCTAGGATTCCAACCATTGTATCTGATTGATGTTTCCATGCCTCATGTGACTCCGCAAATAGAATCCACACATGTATTTTTCGAGGTTGATAAAGAAACCATATTTATTGAACTCATCCAACACATCCTCCAGCAAGTTCACAGTATCTTGGAGAAGTCTAATACTAAGTACAAGCAGCGACATGATCAACATTGGGTGCCACACAAGTTTCAGGTGAGCAACAAAGTGTGGTTGAATTTGCAGAAAGAACGCCTTATCAGAGCACATCAGAAGCTTAGACCATGGAAAATTTTAGGGGCCAATGTTTGCCCAATGGGCTAATTTTCCATGATTTTTCCATAAAAAAGATTCATCAATTTCGAATTTTATAAAAGACAATTTGCCCGAATTTTAGAATATAAAATTATTTTACCTTAAAAATCACCAACATAATATAGAGACTATATATAAAATCATTATAAATTTGAATAATTTTACAAATATATCAATAAACATTTTGTAGTTTGCATATTAGGGATTAGTGAGATTTGCCAATGTTTTCAAACTTCAAGAAAATTTTCCATCCTTAAAATTTTCCTTGGCTTATATCACTTTGATATGAGCCTTACATAATTAACAAGGTTGTGGAAGACAATTCTTTTGAGCTCAACATTCCCCCATTCCTTGTGTTTCACCTTATGTTCAATGTGGACCTCATTCGACCATAATTTCCACCATTACTAGACACAATAGACATTGCAAAACAACTCACACAAATGGAGCTAAACCCAAACTACATGGAACAAGACACAACTCATCGGATCATGGACACGCAGATCAAGAAAACTCCCCAGTAGAAGATCGAACTATATCGGGTTGACAAATCTAGACAACCTCTATACCAAGGCAAGTGGATCATCAAGGACCAAGTTCAACAAAAGTTTCCCCATCTCATGGAGTCACTCAATGCAATGGGCTCCATTGCTTCCTAAGAGGGGAGAACTGGTCCAGGTGGATATTGGTGGTCAATTATCTATTCCACTTGGGCCCCCACCATTGTACCATTTTTTCTTTCAATTTTTGTAATTGTAGCACAGTTTACAATTTTTGGCATTTTTTTCGGGTCCTAAACTTTCAGAGTTGTTTTAAGGCTGTAAACGATTTTTTTTTGGAAAACGGGAAAATGTGAGCCTTCAAATCATGTTTGAAGTTAAAATTTATATGCCTTGGACATATATTTATAACGATATATCATGTGCGTAAAACAAGAATCATATGCCAAAGTTACCACCCCGGGGAGTTGATGCACCAATTTACCCTAACGAGGCCCATGGTTTTGGTGCTTCATCTCCTAGGGTTAGGTTTTTGAATGTTTATAGTTTTCCATTGTTTCTCAATAATAAATATTCCTACATGCCTCATTGTAACACAGTTTGGAGACATGTAGCTGCCACATCTCTTCTCAGAGATAAGCTACCATCGCTCAAGTTGGTTTATTTCCATTCTATGTGTAAGCATATTTCAGTTCTTTGATATTAATGAAATGAAGTTTTATTTATTTTCCATATTTGTGTTTATATTTATACTTGTATTATGTTGTGTTCCTACATAAGTCTGGATCACAAACATACATAGATAATTAAAAAAAATATGAAATATCTGTACTTATAAATAATTTTAATAAATAATATTATACAATTTATATATTTAAAATTTTAAAAAATAACCAAATATTAAATACGTAATATATAATATAATAATATTAACTCTAATTTCATTTTTTTTTAATGTTTGGCATTAGCGAGGCCTACATCATGGTCATGTCCAAGAAATAACACCCCACAGGTTAATAGTGTACTATTCTAATTTCAAATTTAAAACCAAACACACATATATTAAATAATTAATAAAAAAGATCAAGCTTTTTTTATTTTAAATTTCATGATTAATTTGATTTTGAAATTTAAAAAATTTAAATATAAATTTATTTAAAGAGACTTGGTCATTCCAAAGTTACAATAAATTATAAATAATTTAGAAATAATTATAATAATTATTTTTAATTAATACTGTTCCAAATTCATAATAATAATAATTTTTTTTAGTTACTATTATTCAATTCTAGAGGGCAAATAAAAATGCTCCACATAGTTAATTCTAAACTTTATTAGTCCTTGCCTCACCAAGGACTATAGCATTGACCTAGTGGTCAAAGTGCATTGACTTTGCATTTTTTTGTTGTGTTTTTGCAATTTTAACCAAAATTTAGGGAAAATGGTTAATATTTCTATTTTCAAGTAAATTCAAAAATAATTTTATAATATTTTGAAATAAAGTTTGGGGAAAATGCTTAATATTTCTATTTTCCCGTAAATTCAAAAGTAATTTTATAATATTTTGGAAATATTTGTTTCTAATTTTTTATTGGATAAGCTAGCTCTGATGGAACATAATTCGCCTGGTGGAGGGCGATTTTATTTTCGGTATTAGTTCCTCAAAATTCATTAAAAAAAAAAATTGTGAGTGCCCATTCCCTCGGTGAGTGTTTGTTACTGCCACTCACATTTTTGTATTTTGTGCTACTGCTTTGCCCAATGATGCCAAAGTGCTATTGTTTTGCTCAATGATGCAAAAACTGACACGGTTGCAGGTCTATATCTAAACAGACCATATAATGAATAAATCTCCAATTAATATTATATATTTCCTTGTGCAAAAATTTCAATATGTGGAATATGTTGTGCTAAGTAAACTTCCTTCACATAGTGAAAGATCCACATTTCGCATTGATCTTGTATTACTTGCTACCAAGGAATTCTCTTCAATGTTATTAATGTAAATGAAAATGACAACCCACTTAGAAACATGCTTGTATGTGGAGATAATCCGATTGAGTTGGCATACACTTGTAGTTGGGCCTAACTTGATCAATGGGAGGAGCCTATGGAAGCAACAAAGACATATTCTTTCAAACAAAGCCAATGGACTAGAAGAAATCACACATGACTGAGTTGATATAGGTACCTCCCACCCGTTGCCTAGCTTGACTCATTCATGGAGATTTTATTTCTGTGGGTAGTGGCAGCTACAATATTCAAATTTTAGTAGAGCCATCTCACCACAAAGACTCTCATTTTTCCTAAAACATGTAACTTCACAAGTCATGAATTAAAATTCAATTTTTTTTCATATATATATATATATATATATATAAAAGATGTGTCTTCAAAAGTGTATCAATCTTAAGAACGAATTATATAAAGAATTACCTTTGATGTTCTTGACCAATTATATAAACCAATTTGCACACTTTCTTATAGAATGATTTAGTTTTGTTGAGCCTATAGGTTATTTTATAGTTTAGTATGATGTGTAATCTTGTTTATCTATTATTAAAGGTGAATTTTATTTATGTTAAGCCCATTTTATTTTTTATTAAAATAAATAAAAAATAATAAACTATACAAAATATTTAAATAATATAGTTTCATAAAAAAATTACAAGTGAAAAAATTAGATGCCTCTAAACTCATGTTAAATCAGCTTTTAAAATAGATCGATGCTGGTTATGTGCATCTTGCTCTGAATAGCAAGGGAGGGTAGGTATTTGAGAATAAAGTAGTGATCCAGATTTATACTGGAACACAATAAAGTACAGAAATAACCATAAACACAAAGATGCAATGGAAATAATACTTGATTTCATTACTGTAAAATACTAAAATATGCTTACAAACAGAAATAGAAAGAAACCAGCTAGGGCGATGGTAGCTTATCTCTGAAAAGAGATGTAGTGGATACATGCCTTTGAACTGTGTTACAATGAGGCCTGCAGGCCTATTTATTTTTGAGAAACAATGGAAAACCCTTAACATCCAAAAATCTAACCCTAGGAGATGAAACGCCAAACTATGGGCCCTGTCTTCAGGTAAATTGGTACATCAACTTCCCGAGGTCGTAACTTTGGCATATGATCTTCGTTTGAAGCAACAATAGCTCGTTAGAAATATCTATCTGAGGACTACAACTTTGGGAAGAAAAACATTAGCCCATGGACTCATGTTGCTCCCAAATTTCCCAAAAAACGTCATTTAAGACCTCAAAATGGCTTTAGAAGTTCATGACCCGAAAAACTGCTAAAAATAGTAAATTGTGCTACAAATAAGGAAACTGAAAAAATTAAAGAGACAACTGTGGGGGTCCAGGTGAGATAGGTGGGTGACCACCAAAATCCACTTGGATCATTCCCCCCCTTAGGAAGTAACAGTTCACATTGCATTGAGCTCCTCCATCTGTTGAACTTTGTCCCTAGTGAGTTGTTCTGCAATCTCTGACGTGTCAAGTAATGGTGGGAAGCATGGTAGAGGGCGGTCCACATTGAAAACTCAGTGCAAGCGCAGGAATGGGGGAATGTTGTGATCCAAAGCATTATTCCCCATATCCTTCGTACTGGTTTAAGCACCATGTCGCTTTTTGTACTTGTCATTTTTTAGAATGGAGTAGTGATATATCGGCCTGTTGGGTAGAGGTGCTTTGGGAGTCAGATCGAATGAATACTTAACCTGATAGTGAAATGGTACCCCTGTTGGTGAGGAGAAGATGTTCCTATGTTCGTTCATGACTGTATCCATCTGTTGTTTATGCTGCGTGGAGGAACCCTTCATGGGCGTCATGGATGTGGCGACGATCTTCCCCCTACTTTGGGAGCGAACCAGACAAAAAATGAATTTCCTAGTCTGGGAGATGAGCTTACTGCATTTCTTAGCAATGATCAAAGAGGTGGCAGTAGGTTGGGCTAGCTCTCGTATCCTGTATAATGAATTACACAAAGAAACAATGACAGTGCGAGGCCTTGACTAATACACAACATGTCGCCTCGACAAGTATGGTTGGCCTAATAATACATCACAGACATCCAGAGGTGCAACATCACACAATACCTCATCTGTGAAGGATTTAATGTTGTAGGGAAGGCAACACTGCTGGAAAACTCGGAGATCTCCTCCTTGGTGAAGGCACCTGATACTATACGGCTGTGGGGGTGGTGTAGTCGGTAGGCCCAATTGCTTCATGACCTATACTGAAATGAGGTTGCTTTGGCTCCCACTATCAACAATGAATTGCAGCGGCGAACCCTTCACCCACATTTGTGAGTGGAAAAGTCACTCCCCCTCGTCTGGATCTTTGGGCTCATTCATCTCGATCTTGGTAGTGGCAACAGTGGCACTGGGCTCCGCATCAATGATCTGCTTCCATTTGCCATTTGCCTTATCGGGTTCTAACTTAGGGTTAGAACATGCATCTGATTCTGAAGCCTTCAACTCGGCCACCAACTACTGCTTGGTCCGACACTCACTTGTGTTGTGAGTGGGGCACTTATCGAACTCACACCACTTTCCTATGTCCTTTGACTTCGTGGTGTCATTCCGTTCTTGCAGCTTCGACGGGTTGTGTTGGGTTGCCCCATCTTAGCTTTGTCCTTGGTTCTGCGATTTAGGGAAGCCTTTCCCTTGCTTCAAATCCGCAGATCCAAAGTCTCGCTTCTTGTGTTTAAACTTTTGCTAAATTTTGACAGTGTATTGGTACATCGTACTGAACGAGGAGATCTTCAAGAACTCCATCTTGTCCTGGATGTATTTGTGTAGGCAACCATGGTATTTGAGTACCAAATGCAACTTAGAGTCCTTGATATCCAACTGTGTGCAAAGGGTATGAAAAATGTTTGTGAAATATGGCACGTCTTGGTCCCTTCCCTTCCGCAGCGTGGTCCACTTAATCTATTTTTCCTCATAACTCTTGACAGGGTAACACTTCTTCATGACGGCATCCCGGAATGAATTCCAAGTGGGAGCGGCTGAAAACAGTAAGTTAGTACTTTCATCCTTTTGCTCGCAGCAGGTTTCCCACCAGTCCTTGATGTGGGGGCTTCTTTGAGAAGAGCGAAAATAATCTTTTCCCAACTGGGAAAATCATGACCAAAAAAATACCCTTCTAGAAGGTTTAACCATTTATCTATGGCTTCTACATCTATCTGACCCTTGAATATGGGGATTTCAATGTTAACTTGTACCTTGAAGGGTGTGGCGTTTCAAGAGTAGCTATTGGAAGTCGATGCGTCACCGCTAAAGGATCTGGGCAAAGTTGTCCATCATCGCATTCCTTTGTCACTCGAGGGCTTCTTCAAGCAAGATTTTGATAAGATCTCCTATCCCCTCGTCTTTCTTCTCATCCGCCATGGGAGGCCTTCGGGATTTTTGGGGTTGGTCTTGCAAGGGTTCGACTAGTTCAAGCCCTAACTCCTTATATCCCGACCTCATTGGGGACATGCAAAGAAAAATAGAGAAAGAGCAAATTGCTCTGATACCACTAATCTAGATTTATACAGGAACACAATAAAATACAGAAATAACCATAAACAAAGAGACGCAGTGGAAATAATACTTCATTTCCTTACTGTAAAATACTAGAATATGCTTACAAATAGAAATGGAAAGAAGTCAGCTAGGGCGATGGTAGCTTATCTCTGAGGAGAGATGTGACCACTACATGCCTTTGAACTATGTTACAATGAGGCTCGCAGGCCTATTTATTGTTGAGAAATAATGGAAAACCATAAACATCCAAAAACCTAACCCTAGGAGATTAAAAGCCAAACTATGGGTCCCATTTCAGGGAAATTGGTACATCAACTTCCCAGGGTCGTAACTTTGGCATATGATCTCTGTTTGATGTGCACAATAGCCCATTGTGTTGAGTTCCTCCATCTGCTGAACTTGGTCCCTAGTGAGCTGTTTTGTAATCTCTGATGTGTCCATTAATGGTGGGAAGCATGGTAAAGGGCTATCCACATTGAACACTCAGTGAAAGTGAAGGAATGCGGGAATGTTGTGCTCCAAATCATTATTCCCCATAGCCTTGGTAATGGTGTAAGCACCATGTCGCTTTTTGTACTTGTCATTTTTCAGAATGGAGTGGTGATATATGGTCTGTTGGGTAGAGGTGCTCTAAGAGTCAGATCAAATGAATTCTTGACCTGATAGTGCAACGGTACCCCTGTGGATGAGGAGAGGATATTCTTGTGTTCTTTCATGATCGTATCTATCTGTTGTTGTTGTTGCATGGAGGAACCCTTCGTGGGGGTCATGGATGTGGCGACAATCTTCCCCTTACTTTGGGAGTGAACCAGACAGAAAATGAATTTACTAGTCAAGGAGATGAGGTTGTTACATTTCTTAGCAGTGATCGAAGAGGTGGCGGTAGGTGGGACTACCTCAGTATCCTGTATAATGAATTACACAAATAAACAATGACAACACGAGGCCTTGTCTCATACACAACATGTCACCTCCAAAAGTATGGCTAGCCTAATAATACATTACAAACATCCAGAGGTGCAACATCACACAATACCTCGTCTATGAAGGGTTTGATGCTATAGGGAAGGTAGCACTGCTGGCGAACTCAAAGATCTTATCCTTGCTGAAGCCACCCAATACTATACGACTCTGGGTGTGGTGTAGTCGGTAGGCCAAACCGCTTCATGACCTCTGCTGAAATGAGGTTCTTTTGGCTCCCACTATCAACAATGGATTGCAGCAGCAAACCCTTCACCCACATTTGTGAGTTGAAAAGTCACTCCCCCTCCTCTGGATCTTCGGGCTCATTCTTCTGTATCTTAGTGGTGGCAACAGTGGCACTGAGCTCCGCATCAATGATCTACTTCCCTTTGCCATTCCCCTTGTCAGGTTCTGACTCAGGGTCGGAAGATACATCTGATTCTGAAGCCTTCAACTTGGCCACTAGCGAATACTTGGTCCAGCACTCACTGGTGTTATGAGTGGGGCTCTTATGGAACTCGCATCACTTTCCTATCTCCTTCTTTTACTTTGTGGTGTTGTTCTTTTCTTTCAACTTCGATGGGTTGTCTTGGGTTTCCCTTTCTTAGCTTTGTCCTTGGTTCTACAATTTGGGGAAGCCTTTCCCTTGCTTCGGATCTGCAGATCCAAAGTCTCGCTTCTTCTGTTTAAACTTTTGCTCGATTTTGATAACGTATAGGTACGTTGTGCTGAGCAAGGAGATGTTCAAGAACTCCATCTCTTCCTTGATGTATCTATGTAGGCAGCCACAGTATTTGAGTACCAAATGTAGCTTAGAGTCCTTGATACCCAACAGTGTGTGAAGGGTATGAAAAATGTTTGTGAACTCCAGCATGTCTTGGTCCCTTCCCTGTCGTAGTGAGGTCCACTTTATGTATTTGTCCTCATAGATTTTGACAGGGCAGTACTACTCCTTGATGGCATCCCGGAATGAATTCCAAGTTGTAGCGGCTGAAAATAGTGAGTTTGTACTTTCATCCTTCTGTTCACAATAGTTTTCCCACCAGTCCTTGACGTGGGGGGCTGCTTTGAGAAGAGTGGAAATAATCTTTACCTGACTGGAAAAATCATGAACAGAAAAATACCCTTCTAGTAGATTTAGCCATTTATATATAGTATTTGAATATATCTGACCCTCGAATATGGGGATTTCAAAGTTAACTTGTACCTTGAAGGGTGTGGCATTTCTAGAGTAGCTGTTGGAAGCCGATGCATCGCCCCTGGGTAGTCGCTGAAGGATTTGGGAAAAGTTGTCCATCATCGCATTCCTTTGTCACTCGAGGGCTTCTTCGAGCAAGATTTTGATAGGATCTCCTGCCCTCTCATCTTTCTTCTCATTTGCCATCGGAGGTTGTCGGGATTTTCAGGGCTAGTCTTGCAAGGGTTCGACCAGTTCAAACCTTAACTCCTTATATCCCGACCTCATTGGGGACATGCAAAGAAAAGCAGAAAGAGCAGACCGCTCCGATACCACTGATCTAGATTTATACATGAACGCAATAAAGTACATAAATAACCATAAACATAGAGATACAGTGGAAATAGTACTTCATTTCATTACTATAAAATACTGAAATATGCTTACAAACATAAATGGAAAGAAACCAGCTAGGGCGATGATAGCTTATCTCTGAGAAGAGATGTGGCAACCAAATGCCTATGAACTATGTTACAATGAGGCTCTCATGCTTATTTATTGTTTTAAAATAATGGAAAACCCCAAACATCCAAAAACCTAACCCTAGGAGATGAAACGCCAAACCATGGGTCTCGTTTGCCATAAATTGATACATCAACTTCCTGGGGCCGTAACTTTGGCATATGATCTCTGTTTGATGCACACAATAGCTCGTTAGAAAGATATATCCAAGGAATACAACTTTGGGGAGAGAAACATTAGCCCATGGACCCAAGTTCCTCCCATATTTCCCAAAAAACGTTGCTTAGGGCCTCAAAATGGCTTTGAAAGTTCAGGACTCGAAAAACTGCTAAAAATAGTAAATTGTGCTACAAATAAGGAAACTGAAAAATTGAAAGAGACAATTATGGGGGTCCAAGTGGGATAGGTGGGTGGCCACCAACATCCACCTAGATCTGGTAGTGTCACATATAACGATCTACTGCATATATCACCCATACTTTCACATATGGCTAATCTACTTGTGCATCTCGCCAATATACCTTCGCATATTGCCCATCTCTACCCACGCCACCGAATCACCTTGAGGTTAATGCATTAGGATAAGAACTTGGGTAGTAGAGGATTAAATTCTCGAACAATAGTGAGGAGCAATGAAAGAATATCTTGCTAGACTAAATGAAGGAAGAAAAATGCAAGCCATCAAAAAGAAAGAACATGCGAGTGATTAAGGCTCAACTTCAGATATATATATATATATTATATATATAATATATATATATATATATATATATATAATAATATATATACATATAGTACACGCATGTGCACACTTGTACGTGCGCATCATGCAAGGGCACCGACAACTACAACAAATTACCTTCAACAAGTTCCGAAGAGTGGCAAATTCTCCTAAGCTAATTTGCCACTCTGTTTCTGCAATATTGTCTGAAATAAACTACATTTAACAATATGTTATGATTGAAGTAAAATAAGTTGAATTCCGTTACTTTTATCTCATTTAGTGCACTCCGGCATACACCTTTTAATGTCAATTATTAGCAATAAAATAATTGATTGGTATGAAAGTAAATTCCCTTTATAAATGCTCTATCAAGCCAATTATCATATATACGTTTATTTAGCAATAATGCCTATTTTGTGAGCTGTAATGCCTACCTCAACACCTTTATTAATGTCCACCCTTGTGGTGATTTTTTCCACACAACTTTTCTTCTCCCACTCATGTGCCTGCGAGTTTTGTTGAGTTGAATGCCAAATTGGTTGGCTTGCGATGTGATGTCATGTGCCGACTTGTGATGTGATGTCCCATGCCTCTCACACAACCGTGCATGCTTGTTCCACTTCACTTGATCATCGAGACTATATGATGGTACACAACCTACTTCACTCACCCACTCATCGATGCACCTATCTCTTAATATACATACAATCTTATTTTATTTTATATTAATTAGTTTTAGAAAGAAAAAATAATAATGACAGGAAAAAGAAGGCAATCAGTCCCTACAAGAATCAATGTATTAGAAATTCACTGGCCATCTAAAACGTAGAAAATGACCATGTAGGAACATTGCGATAAACAATAACTGCAAGAAGCAAGAACCATCCATGTCTTCAAAATTCAGTTGATGATAGGAAATTGAACAATTAATTTTATGAACCAAGGAAAGGGAATTTTCAACAATCATTCTTGTAAATGAAGTGAATGATAAAATTTCTCAAAGTAAGTAATGACAAATAGACAAAAATATCTCCACAATTTGAAGCTAATCATTATCACTTGGGAACTATTTATTAGGTACATAACACAACACAATATCCCTTCATGAAAGTTAATGATATGTGTTTGGCTAGGATTGAAGGGTAGTGTTGAAAGATTGTATGATGATGTATGCGGAGGTGTTAAGGTGTGAAAAGGCTTTTGTAAAACACTAAAACCTATGTATTTAACACAACTATTCCACCCACTTCCTACATTTTTCAAGCTTTTAATATTGTTTTAATCTTATACATAATGGTATAAGCAAAAATCTATTTGAATTGTTTGTATTTGAGGCAAAGAGGAATAACCCAAAAAAATTATGTGCAAAAACAACACACAATACAATAGAGTAAAAAAGGCTCAGAGCAACAACACACTATAAATTTTTAGTAAAACAAAGTATTGTGTAACAAAACTGAAAAATAATTTGTATTAAGATATTATGGAGGCAAAATAATTACAAAGATAAATTAAGCAGCCCATTGGCTATTGTGAAAGACATAAATTCTACACACTTGAACAACACTCTGATATGTGCTATAACAGAATTTACCATCCAGTAAAATTGCTCTCTGATATTTTTCTCCACTAGTCTGTAGACCTCCTCAACTTCTCTGCCCTTATCTTCTTCTTTGCTACACAAAAAATATATCTTATTACATTAACATAGAAATATGAAAATCTAAAAACTTCATGACTTGTGCAGTGAAATTAACTTTCTATAAAAGGACAAAAATATAAAAGGAAATGTTATGGTGGTGAGTCAACTTAAATTAATATTTTGTAGTTTCATTTACTGCACAATAACAACTCAACTTACCTGTCACAAAGTTTGCATCCTTGAGCTTGCAAAACATTTATTTGAATTCCTTCAACTGATACATGAAATATTCTTGGATGCTTTTTGAGATTGGCTCATGTGAGTCATTAGATGAGGTGGTTGGGAGTAATTTTCCAACGTTACCCCTTTAATCACAACCACCAAAATTCACCATACCCAAAAAATCTCTCAGGCAGAAAAAACTATCTCTTTCCAATGATTTTATGAAGATGTATGTGAACTGCTCATGTGACTTGCAATGCTATAAAACAATTTCTCCAATGTTAATCAAATCTCTAATGAAATGATAGTTAGTGTCAATGTGTTTGCTCATTTTGTGGAAAACACAATTCTTAGACAACGCAATTGTAGAATTGTTGTCACAGTGAATAGTTGTCATTCCTTCTTGTTCCTACCATAAATCCTTCAACATTCTTCTCATCCAAACTGCTTGACGTGCTGCTACTATTACAACAACATATTAAACTTTTGTTGTCGATAGAGATAATATTGGTTGCTTCTTGGAAGGCCATGAAATGGCTCCCTAGCCCATGTGAGATACATAAGTTGACACGCTCTTTCTATCATCGTCACTTCCAAACCAATCATTGTATCTGTAACCAACCAAATTGAAATCACTTGTAATAGCGTGCAAACTACCATATTCTTTTGTCCCTTTGGAATAAATTAGTATTCTTTTATCTTCTTACCAATGTGTCTCCTTTGGTGTCTCTATGAATCTTGACAACAAGCTCACTGCATACATTATATCAAGCCTAGTTGTTTTTAAATACATCAAGTTGCCAAACATACTTTTGTATAATGTTGGATTAACATTGTTGTTACAGTGTCCTTGGCTGTTATAATCTTTCTTGTTGTTATATTCTGCTTTGTTCAATTTCAACCCCATGACAGTAGGAGTTGGTGCAATCTTATTCTTGCATATTAAACCTATTCAAAATTTCTAAGCCATACTTTTCTTGAGAAATAAAGATTCTATTTTCTTTTTCTTCACTTCTATGCCCAACAAGTACCTTAGCAACCCTAAATCTTTCATTTTAAACTCACTTTTCATGACTTATTTGAAATAAACAATGAGGATTTCCTTACTCCCAGTGAAAACCAAATCATCTACATATAAAATAACAATAATAAGCTTACTGTTACTCTCTTTTATGTAGAGAGTAGGCTCACCACCACATTTGTCAAAGCCATTGTCCAACAAATATGCATCTATCCTTTTGTACCATTCACACTGTGCTTGCTTCATACCATAAAGAGTGTTTTCAACCTATACATTTTATCTTCTTGCCCATGAACCTCATAATCTAGTAGCTACTCCAAATATACTTCATCTTTCAGCACTCCATTCAAGAATGTCGACTTCACTTCCATTTGGTACACCTTCCATCTATGTTGTGGAACTATTGACAACATTGTGCACACTGTCTCCATTCTTGCAACTAGTGCAAATGATTCTGAATAAACTCTTATGTGTTGTTTCTTGTATCCTTTAGAAAACAAAGCCTTTCTTATGCATTTCAACCTTTCCTTCAAAAAAAATTTGGTCTTATAGACCCACTTCACACATATGACTTCTTTTCCTTCTGGATTGTCCACTAACTCCCATGTGTCATTCCATTCTATTGCTTCAATTTCTTCATACATTACTACAACCCATTTTTCTTCTATAACAACGTATTCAAAATGAATTATATTATATACATGACAAAACAAACCATATAAAGAATTTAAACCTTCACTACTTTCAGCTTCATTTTGCTCATAGTTTTCACTTAAATTTCTGAATTTTTATCTTCTCATGCTTGCAGAAGATGGATTTGCGTTAGGTCCCTATAATACTAGTGATTCCCCTACTACTATTGTCGTTGTAGCCCTTATTGTTATTGTTATTCCCCTATTGTCTTGATATTCTTATTATTGTGTCCCAGAGAAGCCCACTATTGTTATTTTTGTGCCCTTATATTATTATTGTTATGTCGGCTTTGATTATATTGTGACTCCTTAAACTCCTATATATAGAAAGGAGGTTTTTGTCATTTGTATCATCGAAGAATCTTTCATTTGTGTAATGTAAAGGAGGTTTCCCCGTCGAAGAGGCTGATTTCTAAGTCGTTGGTTTATCTTTTCTATCTTTTTTCTAAGTTGGTTTCATAACATTTGGTATCAGAGCTTTGGATTCTAGGGTTTTGCTACTCTGAAAAAGGTCATCATGGAATTTTCTCTATAATTTTTTTTTTTGCGGCATTTCAGGTGTTAAAAAAAAACCCATTTAAGCCAAGATCGTGAGATCCCTGGGTCTGAATCTTAGATCTTGTCTCGCTATATTTTCGGAGATATGATCCATGGAAATTAGGGTTTTTGCAGGATCCCGAATTACATCCCAAACAGGTGACCTTGGGAAAATCATCATAAATTTCTCTCTGGATATCAAATTGAAATTTCGTAAGAAGTTATAGAAAGAGGATAGACTATAGTTTTTGGTGCAAAGTTTTCAGGTCTGAAGGTTGAAACAATGACACATTTCACTGTGTACAGGTTCGCTCTACTGAAAGAGTGTATAATCAGGTCATCTTGGGAGATCGGACATAATGCTTTCTTAGACAATCCAATTTTGATCAGAATGGTAACGTTGGAAATAGGACTCAAAGGGCTACCACAGTTCGCAATTTCAGGCCTCGGAGATCCAAAATTTTAGAGATGCATCAGATACAATATCAAGCTCCTACAAAGTGAAAAAAGGTGTGTAGTTTTTTTTTTCATTTTGCATAAGTTTGGTTTGAAAAAATATTTTGAAGGAATTCAAAGGGCATAGTGAAGAATAATTATCATTAATTGATGCCCCAAAGAAATAAAATGGAAACACCTAGTAAGTAGCCTAAAATCTCTAGCATGACTCATGAAGAATAGGAAGAAATGCAACATGATATATCAAAATTACAAGACCAAATGAAACAAAATTCACTCTCACAAAAAGTAATGGAAGCTAAGATGGATGCTTTAAAGAAAGGTGTAGAAGCTAATATGAATGAAGTGGAGAATAGGATGCATGGCATGGAAGATAAGATGGATGGTTTAGAAGAAAAACTTAAAGGCAACATGGAAGAATTGAAGACAAATTTGACAAAGTTTCTACAAGAAATGCTTACTAATGGCAAAAGGGTATTAAAAGAAAATCATGATGAGAAGAAAATAAATGTTAATCATGATTTCATAGACTCTAATGTTGGATCGAATACCCATCATGTTCCAAAGATCGATATGAGGAAGTTTGATAGCAAGGATCTCGTAACATGGATACTACAGATGGAGCAATATTTTGATCTCCATAATGTGCAAAACACACAAAAGGTACACATTGCAACTTTATATTTGGAACCAAATCAATTTGTATGGTATCGATGGCTTTTATCTTGTAAACAAATTGTCACTTGGGTAATTTTTATGGATGAAATGATAGCACATTATGAGGATACAAAAAAGAAACAATTTTTTTAGCCAATTGATAAATATCAAACAAAAGGGTTCAATGATGGAGCACATTGAGGACATCCAAAAATTGAATGTAAGGGTAGAATATATTCCAGAGGAGTAGAGGATTGATGTGTTCATAGGGACATTAAAGGATAACATCTAACATGAGGTTCACCTTTGGGAACCTGATTCAATGGAAGAGGCATTCAAGTTGAAAAGAAAAATGGAAAGAAAAATTATGGAAACAAGGAAGCCTACCACTCACAATTATAAATATGGAAGTGTTGTTGCCCCTAGCCTTCCACAACCTACAAGGTTGACACCACAACAGAATAAAAAAGAGCAAAAGGGCTTTGTTACAGTTGTGATAGAAAATACACTAAAGGTCATAAGCATGCTAAGAAGAAATTATTTTACATAGATTGTGAACGGGAGGAAGAAAAGAAAAAAGAAACGTCAAAAGAAGAGGATATACATTAGGAACAAACCTTAGGGAAAGAAGAAATGAATCTGACCATATCTTGTAATGCATTAGCCGAAATTACCATTCCTCAAACTATCAAAATAGAAGGACATATCAAGAAGAAAAAGGTAATAGTGTTGATTGATTCGGTAAATACGCATAATTTTATTCATTGTAAGATAGCCAAGGAATTGAATTTCTTCCTATATCTAGCACCAGAGTGTCAAGTGATCGTTGCAAGTGGAGGAACCATAAATTTCTCTAAAAAGTGCCATAATATCAAGCTATTCATGGGAGGATATGTATTGAATAGCCCAATGCTTTCCATTCCAATGGGTGGTGTTGATGTTGTACTAGGCGTCCAATGGATACAATCCTTGCGTAGAATAGCTTTTATTTTTCAAGAACTTTTCATGAAATTTTCTTCAGAAGGAAAGGAAGTTTAATTAAGGGGTATCGCATGGAAACTGGGAAAGATAATAAACTCTAATGGAATGACACAACTTCTAAAGAAAGAACAACGAGTCATAATTTCACAATTATGCTCGATGGAGGTTCCCACATCAAAATCATATATTTCTCCAGGTCTCCAAAAAGCCTTGGACAATAATTCGAAGGTATCTGAGACTCCCAAAGGACTCCCACCTATTTGTGATCACGATCATGCTATTTATTTGATTCTAGGAAGTGTTCCTCCAAACATTAGGCCTTATAGGTATCCCTATGCCCAAAAAAGTGAAATTGAACGTATGGTTGCAGAAATGATAAAGGATGGTATAATTCAACCTAGTCAAAGTTCTTTCTCTGCTCCAGTAGTATTGGTTCACAAGAAGGATGGATCATGGCGCATGTGTCCAGATTATAGGGAGTTCAACAAGCTCACTATTAAAGATAAATTTCCCATTTCTGTTCTTGATGAATTATTGGATGAATTTCATCGATCAATTTACTTCACCAAGTTGGATCTCGTTCAGGATATCATCAAATTAGAATGAAGACTGAAAACATTTTAAAAACAACATTTAGAACTCATGAGGGTCATTATGACTTTTTGGTCATGACTTTTGGCCTTACCAATGCACCTTATACATTTCAAGGTTTGATGAATTCCATTTTAAAACCCTCCCCTAGAAAAATTGTGTTAGTATTTTTTGATGATACACTAATCTACAACAAGTCTTGGAAATATCATGTTCAACATGTTGACAGGGTGCTCAAACTATTGGTGGAGAAACAGTTATATGGAAAAAGCTCCAAATGTTTATTTGGAGTACAAGAGGTGGAATATTTGGGTCATATTGTATCTCATGAAGTTTTTAAGGTAGACCCTAACAAAATTAAAACCATTAAGGAATGGAAAATCCCCAGATCCATAAAGAATCTACGAGGATTTCTTAGGTTGACAGGGTATTATCACATTTTTTTAAGAATTATGGGAGAATAACATCACCTCTAACAACATTATTGAAGAAAGATGCATTTTCATGGATTCCAGAAGCAACGAAGGCCTTTAAACATCTTAAAGAGCCAATGTGCCAAGAACGGTCTTAGCTACGTTGGACTTCAAAAAAACCTTTATTGTGGAATGTGATACCTTAGGAGATGGAATTGGTGTTGTTTAAATGCAAGAAGAAAGGCCCATTGCTTTCGAAAGTCATCTAATCAAAGGAAAGTATTTACACAAAGCTATTTATGAGAAGAAAATGTTGGCAATACTACACACACTTAAGAAATGGCGACCCTACCTAATGGGAAGACACTTCAACATAAAAATGGATCATGATAGTCTTAAATACTTTTTAGAACAAAGATTATCTTCAGAAGAGAAACAAAAATGGGTCAAAAAGATGTTGGGTTCTGACTTTGAAATCATATACAAGAAAGGGAAGCAAAATGTTGTGGAAGATGCACTCTCAAGAAAGGATGAGGATGTGGAAGCATTTCTTTGCGCCATTTCTATTATGCAACCAAGTGGGATAAACAGAGCAAGAGATGAATGCAAGAATGACGAAGAAGTGTGGGAACTCATTCAAAAGTTATAACAAGATACCAGTACATCTGACACATTTAGTTGGAAAAATGATTTGTTATCGTACAAAGTTTGCTTATACCTATATAAGAATTCCCAACTCAAACAAAAGATTCTTATGGAATTGCACACCTCTCCCTTAGGAGGGCACTCAGGATTTCTAAGAACTTACCACAAGGTTAAGAATGAATATTTTTAGGATGGACTTAAATCAAATATTCAAAAGTTTATGGTGGAATGTCTAGTTTGCCAACAAAATAAAATTGAAACAATTAAGACCCCAGGTCTCTTACAACCTTTATCCATTCCAAGGAAATGTTGGGAGGAGGTTTCAATGGAATTTATCATAGGTTTACCCAAGTCCAAAGGAAAGAGTGTTATCATGGTGGTAGTTGACAAACTTACTAAGTATGCACACTTTTGTGGATTATATCATCCATTTAAGGCGAGTACAATTTCTACTGCATTTATGGAAACAATTCAAAAGCTACATGGAAACCCAATGATTGTTGTAAGCGAAAGAGATCCCATTTTCAAAGGATATTTTTGGACAAAATTATTTTCTTGTATTGGTACTCAGTTAGCTCATAGCTCATCTTATCATCCTCAATCTAATGGGAAAACTGAGATAGTAAAAAAATGTTTGGAATATATCTTCATTTCTTTGCATTTGATAAACGGACACAATGGGTCAAATGGTTGCCTCTGGTTGAATGGTAGTATAACACTTCCTTCCATACTGTAGCAAAAATGACCCCATTTATGGAACTTTATGGATATCATCCACCGTCCATGACATCATATTTAAGATAAACTTCTAAGGTTCAAGCAATGGAAGATCACATCGAGCATCAACAACAAGTTCTCCCACTCTTAAAGGAAAACCTCACTTTGGCGCATAATAGAATGAAACAACAGGAAGATCAACATCGCAGCGAAATAAGTTTTGATGTAGGTGATTGGGTATTCCTACGACTACAACCATATAA